>JABFPN010000146.1:0-66671 GCA_022817305.1 Leptoteleia sp. ZL-2020 | reverse complement strand
GAGGATCAATTATGATATGGGGTGCAATGACTCGATCTGGAACTGGTCCAATTTATAAAATTAATGGAATAATGGATCAACATGTATATGTAAATATATTAGACACCGTATTGTACCATACTGGAAACGTTTGCGATCGAGAAAACCAATTCTGCAAGCTGACAACGATCCAAAGCATACTAGTAAAAAGGCCAAAGAATTCTGGAAAAAGAAAAAAATTCAGGTGTTAGACTGACCATCACAATCTCCAGACTTGAATCCTATAGAAATGCTTTGGATTGATGTCGATAAGCACGTTAAACAGCAAAACCCATAAAATTTAACAGAATTATGGCAACGTATTCAAGATGGTTGGGCATCAATATCTCCTGAGCGCTGTCAAAGGCTTGTGGGATTCTGTAAAATCAGCAAAAGGCTTCCCATCTAAATATTAGTTGTCGAAAATATATTAATTAATATTTATTTATGTTTTTGGAGAAATTAATCGTTTTTATTACCAAATAATAAATTATGTTTTTGCTGTCCTTAAGTATATGAACTACATATATTTATTTTGAATTAAATTATTTAATATAAGTTTATATAATTTATTATAAAATAATAACAAAATATATACAAAAATGTTAGAAATATGTTATAATTTAATTAGAAATATAATATATTAGTATTTCATCGTATGGAATCAAATTTAGTTAGTTATTTTCTATGTCCTTAAGTACGTGAGCGCCACTGTATGTATATTTTGATGTATATAATAATTCAACTTCAGTTTCAATTAGTTTTTATATTTTTTATGTTAATTGCTAATTAACACATATTTTCATATATATAATTCTAATAACTTTTACAAATTTTAAAACTTCAGAGTGAACAGAGTTCACCATCTAGATCTCAAAGCAGGAGTGAAGCTTTGACTTCTCCTGCGCCAGAATTAGATGCCCCCTTTGAAGATCAAGATGATTTATTGGGTGATGAGGATGGAATTGTTAATTGTGAAGAGGAAGAGGAAGATGGGGAAGATTTATTCGGTGACAACATGGAAGCGTTAGTATATGACACTATAAATATAGGATTGTCAATATGTTTTTTGGCCTGATTTTTTTGTACAACAGACTAAATTATTTATGTATTAATATATTATTTGATTGACCTTTCAAATAATATATTAATAAATAAATCGTTTAGTCTGTTGTACCAAAAAATATGATCCAAAAACACATTGACAATCAAATTATAAACAGATGTTAAATTTATACCCATAAATATAGGAATATAAAAATTAATATAACGTTAAATTAAGTATTCTCATTGAAAACTTTAACTAATCTATTATCACCAAATATCATGCAATTATTTCACTTTATAGAGATTATCGACCAATGTCTGCACTTGATCGTTATGATGCGGGAGAAATGGATGATGAAGCATATTCAGAATTATCTATAGATGAACGGCGAGCAGCTGAAATAGCAATGAACAAGCGTGATCAAGCTGCTGGAATTGTCCGAGAGGACCTTTTATATGGTAAAATTTTATTAATTTATAAAACAAAGTAAACCTTAATTTTCTACAGTCTATCAGAAGACTTAAAGTAATCTTTTTTTACATTTACAGAGGAAAGTGATGATGATGAATCTTATCGTCGCAAGAGACGTATTGCTGAAAAATCTGCAGCTGGAATTGTGGATACAGAAGAAGAGGTTTGTTTGGAATTGTTTAATTTATAGAATGAATTTTAATATATAATATAACATGAATATGAAATAATTCAATTTCATTTCAGCCAGAATCTATTGAAAATCTTGAAGACACTAAAGGTTACAGTGTAAAAGAATGGGTTCAGATGTTGGGACCTAAAACTGAAGTAGCGAACAGATTCAAAAACTTTTTACGAACTTATGTTGAGAATGACCGTTATATTTATGAAGAACGCATTCGAGTCATGTGTGAAAGCAATCAGTCTAGCTTCGTGGTAAAATTTTCTGCTCTTGCAAAGCATGTTCAAATTTTAGCTTATTTCCTACCGGAAGCGCCACATGAGATGTTACAAATTTTTAATGACGTTGCAAAAGACATTGTGCTGTTAAAGTACCCAAGTTACGATAGAGTGACGAGTGAAATTAATGTAAGAATTTCAGAACTGCCTTTAATTGAGGATATCCATACTTTCAGGTAAAAATATTATTTTTCAATGGAATGGATATTCAAGTAATAATATAAATTAACAAATTGTAAATTTTTACATTTCAGAAAATTGCATTTAAATCAGCTAGTGCGTACCTTAGGTGTTGTTACTGCGAGTACTGGTGTTTTACCACAGTTGTCTATTGTCAAATATGATTGTGTTAAATGTGGAGATGTTGTTGGTCCTTTTGTTCAGAATACACAAACAGAAATTAAGCCCAATTCTTGCCCACAGTGTCAAAGTACTGGGCCATTTTCGGTAAAATAATTTGCAAAATTTATACTAAAAATTTATAGAATGTACAATTATAATAGAAATATTTGTATAATTTTATTTCTTACAGATCAATATGGAACAAACAATTTATCGTAATTATCAAAAAATAACAATTCAAGAATCCCCAGGACGGGTTCCTGCAGGAAGGGTACCCCGAACGAAAGATTGTATTCTATTGGCAGATTTGTGCGATCGCTGTAAACCTGGTGACGAAGTTGATGTAACAGCAATATATACAAATTGTTATGATGGTTCACTGAATACAAAACAAGTAATAATTCTTTTGCATTTAATTCGTTAGTTTTCAATACTTTTTAAATATCGTCAATATGTTTTTCGACCCGTTAAGTTCATACCCACTTTTTAAATATTGTTAACATTCCTTTATCTTTCTTCTTTTTATAGGGATTTCCTGTGTTTTCTACAGTTCTTATGGTAAATTATCTACAAGTTAAAGATAATAAATCTGCAGTGTCTTTAACAGATGACGATTTGAAACAAATTGCTGAATTAAGTAAAGATCCTGATCTATCTGAACGCTTTTTTGCTAGTATTGCACCATCCATATATGGTCACAAACAGATCAAACAAGCATTAGGTTTGGCTATGTTAGGTGGAGTTGCAAAGAATCCTGGTTAGTTTTATCAGTATAAAGTAATCAAAGAATCGTGATTGATTCTAGCATGTTGTGTAACTATTGTTGCTAGACTATATAATAGTAGTGCTGTAATATTAAAAGCAATACACGATGAAAGTATAAAATACTTATCTTGGTTTTGAAAATTAAGATTATCTTTTATTTTCTATTAATATTTAATTTTTTTATTCATTCAAATCAGTGCAGTAAAGCATTATAATTTTCAGGGCAAAAGCATAAAATAAGAGGGGATATAAACGTTCTGCTTTGCGGTGATCCTGGTACAGCTAAATCGCAGTTCTTAAAGTTTATTGAAAAAGTCGCACCACGTTCTATTTTCACAACTGGTCAAGGTGCTTCTGCTGTTGGTTTGACGGCTTATGTTAAAAGGTCACCAATGTCTCGCGAGTGGACATTAGAAGCAGGTGCTTTAGTATTAGCAGACACAGGTGTTTGTCTTATTGACGAATTTGACAAAGTATGAACCACATTCTATTCTTATTCTAACTTCAATTAAGAAATCCATTTCATTTTGTTACATTCAAATTAATTGACTGTCATTGTGTTTTTTACAAAAACATTATTTTAACGTATATTAATAACTTAAACAACGTAATGAAAAACAAAATTAAAACTTATAACATCAACATTATAAACAATTTTTACCAAATTTATTCATAAAGTGAATTAATTATTCTAGATGAATGATCAAGATAGAACTTCTATCCACGAAGCTATGGAACAGCAAAGTATTTCTATTTCAAAAGCTGGTATTGTTGCTACTTTACAAGCCAGGTGTTCAGTGATTGCAGCTGCTAATCCAATTTATGGTAGATATGACCCCAGTACGACATTTTCAGATAATGTAAGTGCTTTTGTGATAATTTTATATGCACGCAATTTTTTTTCCTTTTCAATATTTTCAATTGTAATTTAATTGTGATAACAGGTTTATCTCTCTGAACCGATTTTATCTCGTTTTGATATTATGTGCGTGGTAAAAGATGAAGTAGATCCAATGATGGACCAGCATTTAGCTAAATTCGTTGTGAATTCGCATATCAAACATCATCCAAATGCCGTTGAAAAAGAAGAAGAAACTAATAACGAAGAAGCTAGCAAAACCATTAAACCAATTCCTCAAGAACTATTAAAAAAGTATATTTTGTATGCTAGAGAAAATAAACACCCTACTTTAATAAACGTTGATCAAGATAAAATATCTAAGTTTTATAGCAAATTGAGACAGGAAGGGCTTGTAAGTAAAATAATCTGTAATTACATATTTTTATTTTCTTTTTTTTTATGATTGATAACAATGAATGTACTTATTTAAATAACTTGATGAACTTTTTTTATCTTTAGTCAACTGGAAGTCTTCCAATTACAGTACGTCATATGGAAAGTGTTATTCGATTATCTGAAGCAAGTGCAAAATTGCATTTACGTGACACTGTCGTAGATGATGATATCAATCTTGCAATTAGAATGGTTTTGGAGAGTTTTATTGATTGTCAAAAGTCCTCTGTAACAAAACAAATGCGTCATGTAAGTTTCTTAATTTGCTTGATTGCTTAAATTTAATTTTAAAAATAATCTTAAATAATATATTACTCATGCGAAACCTTTTATTTTATAGATCTTTAGAAACTATCTATCATTTATGGTGGAAAATAATGAGCTACTGTACTTTATTTTGCGTCAAATGACATTAGATGCTCTAGCTTTCCAAAAGGCAAAGAACGGCACTATTAGTTCTGTTGAAATTAAAGAATCTGATTTCCTTGAACGGGTAAGAAAAGCTACAATTATCATATTTATAGTTAAAAAAGTTGACCTTGTTAGAAGATTTATATTGTAAAATAATTTTTATTTTACTTGATGCAACGTTTCTTTTAAAAATTAATACTGGAAATAACATGGTCGAGTAGTTTTGGTCATTTAGAAGCAAGCATAAGTAATTTTCATTTAATTTTAATGTTTAAATAGGTGAAACAAATCAACGTCCATAGTCTGAGCCATTTCTATAAGAGTGACATATTCAAAACAAATAATTTTGTGTACAATGATAAAAAGAAAACGATACTTCAACTGTTGCCTGATGATTTCGACTATTAAATCACGAGATGCCTTCTTCAAGATAGTTATAGTTTTATAATTTTATATAATGTAATGTTTTTTATATTTGAAGTAAAAAAAATTAAAATGTATAAAAATTTTTTATACTTTTTATAAGTACGTTTATTTCTTTATTTAAAACCTCATTATTTTTCGCATTTTTGATAACAGCTACAACTTTATGTTCAATTTTACTTTCTAAAAGCAAAAATATACATATATTCGACTTCCACTCATTTATTTTTCCGGCGCAGAAAGTCACTGCGCAACTGCAATACGAAGTTTCATTTTTTTAAATCTTATTTACATTTGGCGCGTCTTGTGCTATTCTCTAATTGGTCAGATTTCAGCAAATGTGTGGAAGAACAAACAAATGAAAAACAAATGTGCGGAAGCCAAGTGTATAATAATGAAGGAGGAATATATGTAATTATCACTTTTAAATGAGATGCAATTTTTATGTTAATTATTCAAAACAAAATTGTAAAATAAGGATTATTATATAAGTTTGTTCAAAACAATTCACATTAACAAGTTTAATTTTTTTTTCAAGTGTAAGTTAAATATTACAAAATGTAGAATATATTTAAAAGTATTCAATTAACGTTTAATGCATACGTTGCATTCATCAACTAATAAGTTGAAGCAAATGAAAACAATTGTATTAAACTTAATTGACATTCTACTCCATGATGAATGACATGACGTCAAAAACTCTTGCCATAAAATAAATAATACATTATTTTTTTCATTTCAAATATGCTAATTATTGTCATTGTGTACTTTATTTAATATTATTTTGTAATGTTAAAGTCAAAGATATTATATTTATAAATGTTTGTAAAACATTTTTTTTCAATCAATATATGATTATATTTTGTATTTATCCTTTTGAAGAATTATAAACCAATTTACAAAACTTTTATGAAATTATGCATAAAACTCACATTCATACTTCAAACATATTATTATTCAATTCAAAATAAATATCTTACATAATAACGACTCTTCTCTTCATCAGATATTGATACAAGTTTTTCTCAATACCATGTTCTTTATCGGGTTATCTTAAACTGTGCAGCCAACCCTACAGTTTTATCTGCAAATTTACAGCTTTTTTGGAAAGTTTCTTTTTAAGTTTTGGACTCTATATCTACAGTTTTTTCTAATTAAGATTGGTACTATTGACTGTTTCAATATTTTAATAATATTCTAATAACATTGATTATTATGTTCTATTTTCCAAATTTATTTCGTTATACCAATCTATTTAAATTTATTTCGTTATACTAATTAAAAACTTGTTTAACATTAAACAATACAAGACAAGCAATAGCTGTAAATTTACTGTCTTTCATCTCACATTTACAGTTCTTTGTTTAAACTTGTATGCAGTTTTACTCTAGGATGGGGTTGGCAACATAGATCTTAAATTTGCGCAAAACATCTTTACCTTCCCAAGGCAATTGCATCGTTATAATTTTCGATCAGTCAACCGATAGCCTATTCGATCGCTCTTTATCCCAAAAGCTTTTAGGAAATCAACTAAGCAAATAAATAAAAGCAGAGCAGAAACAAGAGAAGCATTCGTGCGGGAATCCGCGACAATTGGTCGCGAGGATCGCGCGACGTTTGACTGGCTCGGGCCTCTCGGGTGGGAAAATCAATATTGCACCGCCACCTGGAGACGCGCGCTGCGCGCAAACGTGACAGTCGTGACAGTCGTCTGCGGAGAAGCCGTTCGCGAGGACGACCACTCGTGAGACGGCTCCAAGTGACGGCAGGGTGGCGCGACCTGGCGTGACCTAGCGCGACCCAGCGGCAACGCACCGACAGCTCGCCGTCGTCGTCGGAAAATTGGCCGCGTGGTGGTTCGCTCGCTCGATCGTGCACACTCACGGATGAGCGAAAGGCCGCGGATTCGCGCATTTGTGGGTGCCGTGAGGCGGCGCGACAGGCCGCCGCTTTGAATTCGCCTGAGGAATGACGCTGGAGGACCCGTTCTTTGTCGTTAAAGAGTAAGTGCTTTTTTGTCCTCGACGGGCAAACCCGCCGACTCGCCGACACTGCGAATACTTCCCGAATATTGCACCCCCCTCCCCATTCCCCCGCGTACTCATTCACGCGCCTTAGTGTTATTATTGTAGGTGACATTCGACAATTGACATTAGACTTATTTATCGATGGGGTGCAAACGACGATGAAAACGCTGGGGATGCACACCCGTTCGACCGCCTGTCTTTTATCTAAATTATTATTAATTGATCGCTTTTCTTTTTTCTTATATTCGACTATGAACTTTAACGTTTGTTAATATTTTGTTTTTCAAATTATTTTCTGACGACCATTAATCATTGGACAACGGACGAATAAATAAATCAGAGTCAGCTATGTAGGTGATTGACGTTTTGACATTTATTCTAGTTATTTTCTACATCTAGTAATAGATCCCTAGTAGGATTAGAAGGTATGGTAAGATATCTAACAAATATTTTCAAATAACATCCTTATATAGTCATATCTGTGGTATATTTCTAGGATATTTAATCTCCCAAGAATGTTCTAAGAATATTTCTGGGATTGGACATAAAAATATTATTTGAAAATATTTGTTGGATATCTTTACGATATCTATTTCTACTACGGATGTTAACAAGTTTTTACAAATTTATTTAGAACCATTAGTCCAATTAATTGGTTAAGTTGTCCAATAGTACGTGGCAACTTTATTTATTCATCTGTTTAAGAATTAACGGTCGGAAGAAAATACTTGAAAATCTTTTATTAAATACCGAATTTCATTTTGACTTTGCGTAATTGGCAATTAATTAATTGCTATTGCGCCTATTTCAGCTCTATTTGTTACTTCAATTTAATTTGTAATGGAAATTTAAGTGTAACCTTGAACTTGGTGGATGGTTTGTAAAGGTGTGTAATTATTGTTGTTTGGATTTCAGGGAATTGAATAAGTTATTATGATTTTGTAGTTTGTTCTTGTACATTTTATTTTTTACACTTTTTAATTCAAATTGATTGTAATTTCACTTTTAGATATTTTTTATTACTAATCAATGAAAAATAGGAGTAGAACATTTGATGGTGTAACACTTTTATTTGTAAGTTATCTATTATGTTTTGTTTTGATTGTAAATATATTAGCAATATCGTAAGTTATTATCTTTTTACAATCAACATTCATTTTTATTACACTTAAACAGAAATAAATTCATTTTATACGACTCTTTTATTTTTACACAAAATGGAAAATAGTAATTTATTAGTAATACATTTTAATTAAAAATTTCAGAATCTTAACAATTAACAATAAAGTAAGAGAAAATAATTTGTTTCTCATATGTGGTTTTCGTGACAAATCATATTTTCTAGCCTTAACTTGGCGTGATTTAGAGACTAAATTATTTCTTTGCAGATTATACTGTATGGAATCATGGCTAATGCTTAATGTAATGAATTATTAATTCATGAATTATGACTTACTAAACCTAATGATGATAGGGTTATTGTGTTATACCATTTAATCATATTAAATTATTGGTTTAATTTTATATTTTGAACTTTTAAATTAAATTAAAAATTTCAATTAAATAAAAAGGAATATTTTAAGTAAATATAGTAAACAATTTTACTGCAATTCAAACATGTTTTTATTTACTTTTTTATTACCACAATTCAAGTAAATTAACTAGCAATAGTGTTTTTATTTTCCTTTCTTTACTTATAATGATATTTTCAATATCACAATATACTTATGAGGACATGGCAAAAAGTATAAACTATTTATATAAAGTATAAACTATTAGATATTTCAATATAGTTTCAATTTTTACCATCACGTTCTGATTTTGTTCAATTTTACTTTATGAATGTAATATTTAAGTAAATTTTTTTTCAACAATTACATATTTACTTATTATTCATGCAAGCAATGAATTATGTAATCAGGAAAATGTGGTCATGTCGTAGCTTTTTATTTGATAAAAATTTATGTTTACATTTGCTTTTATTAAAAAGAGATAATTACAGTAAATGTAAACGAAAAGTAATGTTTTTTAATTATAATAATATATAAGAAACCTGAGTGGACATTGAAGTATCTCATTCTAACTATTGTTTAGGTGTAATAGACATTGAGAATTATTTATTGTTATAAGGAACGGCAATTAGAGCATGAAGATATATGTTTCTTTTGAAATAGTTTAGAGGAAGTAGACGTCGAAGAGAATTCATTTTTATTATTTTGCACAAATGGTTGAATTCAACTCACAAAATATTTTTTATTAAAAAATGTAGTTCTTTTACTATATATTAAAAATTCATTCTTTAATTTTTTCATTTACTAAAATATAAATTTCGCGAATCTTATCTAAAATATAAACATTGACTTCTAAAATATAAACATTGAGTCTTATATAAAATATAAACATTGGCTTCTAAAGTAATTGCTATCTTGTTTTCTGTACCACAATTTTTTGAATTTGTTTTTTATTACTTAACTGAATAACAAAGTAAATAAATTTAACAGGGGAAAAGTAGTATCCTTTTATGTTACATTGAACCGACACGATGACAAGTAAGCTTGACGTTGCATTGCGCGTTTATCTAATAAATGCAATATCCGATTATTACGAACGTGTTTGCACATAACGAGCACACCCCATTTATGAATAGGAATCCATCTTCTTATGAGATTATCACACACTGTTTATTTATGATATTAAAAAGTAATGAATAACAAATTGCCTGAAGTTGTAACAGATTTTGTAAACAAGGATTTATTTATATATGTAATATTTAATGATAAAACAATAGATAAGAATAATTCATTTTAATCGCTATTTGCAGATTTAAATGATAATCTAAAATATTAAAATATTAAAATTTTGACAAATTAAGTTGTTCTTTTTAGATCAACTTTTTTCTACTATAATACATAATATTATACATAATAAAAAACGGGTTTTCAGCCATTTATTCTTCCATCCCAGATTTAAAATTCTTTATCAATATTAATTACATTAAAAGCCCATTTAAAAAATGAAAAAAAAGAAACTTTTTTATTTAAGACTTGCTTTAATAGCACACTTACTCCCGGCTTATATAAAAAACTAAACAAATCATTTCCTGCGAAATTGTAAATGCTTGCGTGATATTTTATAATTTATTTACTTTGAATCTCTTAGGAATAAGAATATTGAAATGTCTGCACGTGAACTTTGCACTAACATGTTTGGTAATCATATTTAAATATTATTCAAATTTCTCAGGCAATTTATTTCATAAACCACACTTTTCGCCGAACATTTTCATTCGCTCATATCTCAGTTCGTATTACAAAACGCTCATTATTGCCCGCACGAATTGCTTGTGCTTCTTACTTGCTGTCATATTGAATATCATTTTCATTAAATGTTAAACTTCCGGTAAAGCACCCGTACCGGTATAATTGACAAAAACAAATTTTTGTGATACTTTTAAGAAACTGAAAAAATAAATACTAACGTACTTATTTTAGAAAATAGAAGCTCAAAAAAGCTTTGTTTTTCAAAACAAAGTGTTCTTAAATTATCTGGTTAAGTTTTTTTTTTTGAAAATCATAAGCAAATTTGATCGGCTTAATCGATTAGTTGCGCGCGCATATCCACTAACGCTTTTCTCAATAACTGCAACTTCACGCTGAGCTTTGCTTTCTAAGAATGGAAACTAGTCAATATACCATTCACTGGCAGTATTTTGATATAATAAATTTATAAAACAAGTCGATTTCATACTTAATAAATAATTACATGATTTTGCGTTTATTGTTAATATATATATATATATATATATATATATATATATATATGAATTGTTAATTAAATAACAATATATATATTACAGAGAAAAATAAACAAAATTAAATCATAAAAATTTAAAAAAAAATTATCAATGTTACGAAAAATGTAATAAAAATTAATTCAGATGATTAATATGTCAGAAAAATGTATATGTAAGGAATTAATATTGGACGTATGTGATTTCAGCGAAGTAAGCAAGGCACTAAATAAGACCCGCGGTTTATATGGACGTTGGACGGAGTTACAATATGTTACCGTGACGACCCCGTCAGTTGGTGCCGGTCTTCCAGTTTCTCGCGAGGAATTGGAGTGGACCACCACCGAGCTGCGGAACGCCTTACGGTCCATTGAATGGGATCTAGAAGATCTTGAGGATACTATTTATATCCTTTTAATGCTCGCGAGCTCACCCATCTCGAGTCCCTTTCAGTCTAAACTTAACTGCAGCTTGCATTTGCATTCTTCCACAATAATATGGAATGATCTCTTAATTTTTCATTTTCCATCTACTTTTCGAATCAAAAAAAAATATAGCATAAATAAATTGCTCAGTATATATCTATTCTTTTTTTCTCGGTATAACTTTATATGAGATTGAATCAAATTAAAATCAAACAAACAAAAATTCGATTTTCAATTCACATTCACTTTGCTTGTTCTTGTGAATAATTAAAAAAAAATTCAATAAATACTTTTACAAAGTTGAAAATTGCTTACGGTATACCATGATACATATGCTTAAAACTTGCATCGTGTTTCTAAAAACTATTTCAGAATGTATGATGCGAATACGAAGGGCGTACACCTTATGACACGGCCTAAGATGCTTAAAGCACACTTTTTCTAAACAAGTAAAACTTCTCTTTTCTGAGAATACACATTAGTTGCTTGTGCAAATATTTTTAATGAGAAAATATAATTTTAAATTTATATATTATATATTTTTATTTACTTATTACTTTATTATAAACTCAAAAACAAAGTTAACATTTTCAACTTTTTGTTTATTAATATAAATCAATGGAATTTGTTAAATAATAAAATAATGTTTACAATAAGTTTTCCTCTATGTGCATATAAATTATTAGTAAGCAACATTTTGCAATATAGTGTTAGAACTTTTTAAAAATATTTATCTATAATTAAATGTTTTTATGCAAATTTCACATTTTTTATGCATATCAGTTTCATACATTTTGGTATATGTATGATCCTTAACATCATCAACACGTATCGTAGAAAAAAATCCAACAAAATTTAAAATCGATAACAAGGAACTAAGCAGCCGGAGAAGTTTTATTGAAAAAACTCGAGAAGAAGTCAAGGTAAAAACGTAGTAAATATTTTATAATCAAATATGCTTTGTATACTATCAATTAGTATTAATCAATATAAAAAAATATTACCAAATAGTTTTTACTTACTCAAGTATAATTCTAATAATCCATATATATTTCCTTTACACATATTATATACACCCATTATTTATGTATTATGTACTATATATTAAACTATTTTCTTTTACTAATAAAATATCATCAGGTAAAAATAATTAATATAATCATTGAATATGATTTTAGATTATGAAAGACAAGATGAATTTAACTAGAGGTAGAGATCGCGACCGAACAGCAAGGCAGGTGTGTATACGTCAAATTAAATTTATATATTTAATTAATTAATAATTATTCTAATTAAAAAGGTAAATTAAATGAAATATAAATGAATGGCATGGTTTGAAAAAGCTTCAATGGCGCCATCTAGGAGAAATGTGATCATATTTGGTATTAATCATATGACAGCCAGCTGTTCGTTTGTCAGTGTAATGTTAAAAAATACAGGAACTGTGGTTGCTTCACAAATACTAATATAGTTTTATTTTGCATACGAGTGATATTATATTATTTAGTGTACTTTAATTTATTGTTAACAGAGAACACAATGCACAGGGTAAATAAATGTAATTTTAGGTTATTTCGAAATGTAATAATTAAACTATAAATATTTTAAAACATAAGATAAATAATCTGTAAAATAATATTCTTATGGTATTAAATTAACGTGTTTAAATATTTATAAATGAATTTATCATAAATTAAAAGTACAAATATAAAACAAAATAGCAATAACAATTGATTGCTATCTTGTTATGAAAATATTATATTGTTATCTTTCAATTTTATTGTTCGATGAATAATGTTTTATATATTTTTAATTTTGACTTATCAAAATAATGATTATTTTTCTTCTACAGCCATTATTAGATAACAGTCCTGCAAGAGTACCTGCCAGTCATGGAACCACAAAGTACAGTAAACTGGAAAATGAAATGGATAGTCCAAATCGGCAATTCCTTGATAATACATTACAAAATCAAAATAATATGATACGTGAACAAGACGAGCAACTGGATATGATTGGAGAGAGTATTGGCACTCTTAAAACTGTCTCTCGACAAATAAACTCTGAATTAGATGAACAAGCTGTGTAAGATGTTTTCAAGTTTTTTAATTTTGTTTTGATGTGAATTTTAGTTGTTATTTAAAATGAAATAATAATTACTTTGAAACATTATCTCATAAATGTTAAATATAGGTAAATTATGAAAATATATTTAGAAGTTTGAATATTTTTTGTAAATTTGAATATTATATATAAATATAACATAAAACATTCCTGTAAAATTAAAATATTCCCATCAAGTTCTTAAATAAATTTTAACTTCGTGACATTACAAATATTGTATTATAGTATAATAATACATTATATTACTATTTACAATCAATTTTTGTATCAAACATATGAGTGAGGAATTATTACAATACTCAACAATTATCATAACAAATTATTTAATTGATTTTACGTTAGATTAAAATAGATGTTTATTCACAGAATGCTAGATGATTTTGGTAATGAAATGGAGGTCACAGATTCAAAACTGGATGCAACAATGAAAAAAATGGCAAAGGTTCTCCATATGAGCAATGGTAATTATAACAATTATATTCCTGCTCCTACTACCTCTGCAAGTAATGTTGCTGAATATACCTCCAAGCCCTCTTCCCTTTCCTCTCTCTCAACCACTATCACTAATTGCTTTTTATGCTCCAGAGATTAATGTTTAACATCTATCTTGTTTTATCTTTTATTTAATTTTCCAACATTATTTTCGCTATTTATTTAATTTTTCCTTTACGCTTAATCCCATTTACAACTGAGTCATAAATTATATCTTTTTTTTACTCTACAAATGAATTAAGTTTTACGTCTGGTTTATTCTTTGACAAAGTATCACATTATTGGATACTTTTATGTAAGACTTTAAATATAACCGTTGATTTTCTTTTACGTTTATATGTGAACTCGTTTTACTTATAAGTATTTAAATTTTAGATACATGTATAAACTGTTCCTTCTTCGTAAAGATTTCAATGTAAACTTACGAATTATAGGCAGATAATTTTAATGTTCGATTGTCAAATTTAGATGAGTATTAGTTACAATTTTTTAATTCGACATATTGATAATTTACTTAGGCAGATATACTGCTATTGAAAATCAAAATACAATGACTAAAAGCATGTCAATAATTTAGATTATCGATAAATTATCAATTTGTCTCAATGGGCATTTATGCAGTGTAAGCATCATACATGCTTCTGATATGTTTATTTTTATTCTATTAGCAAGATCAAATAAGTCTCAATTTAAATTGACTTACATTCGTATCAAAGCAAATGCATATTTTTGTGCGTAAAGTATTTTTGTGACATAAATGAATGTCATGCATGATGCTTATGATTAAATAATTGATCGTAAAGTACGTCATTCGGACAATAGTTTCAAAGGGAATTAATTTCTAGTCACGTAGAGAAACGCTTGCCAAATACAAATAGACAGTCAATAATACGTTATAATGTGTATTGAGTCAGTACATAACTATGCCAAGTAATACTTAAATAATTATGCCAAATTATGGAAAGATGTGTCTGATAATTAGATATTTTAACGTGTAGGATTTGGCGACGACCAATAATTATTAAATTAAATTATTTATTCGGTAATTATTCATTGCATTCTTGTGAAAATGATAAAGTACAAGCTAATTGAACTTCGTTAAAATATGATTAAATAGAAAATTAAACACTCAGTTAAATTTTCATTGAATATAATTTCTATCAATGAGATCATAATTTATATTTAATATATGTCAGATGTAATTATTTTAATTTTTGTTCAACGTTAAATGAAAGAAAGTTATGATCAAAAAATACATAATAATTTCAATACGTATGAGCTACTGAATGCATGTAAATTTTAATTAAAACGTAGTCGCCATCCTTGCACGCAGAAATGAAAATGATATTTACCTTAATTTACTAAGAAAAATAAATGATAATGACCTGTGAAAAATAAAATGCATTTATTTTTTACGGAAGAGATAAGTTATGCCAAAAGTATATCGAATCTTGTGCGACTGCAATGTGATTAAAATTGTTGACACTGTAAGGTTTAAGTACACATAATTAAGCGTTTCATTGATCGAAAAATAAAAGTGCTAGAGATGTAATGTTTATTGACATGTTGAACACCGGATTATTGATGTTTTCAATTTACAATAAATCTCAAACGATGCGCAATATATTTCCAGTTATTTTCTCGTCTAAACGTTTTAAGTGCCATGAATTGTTACAAAACATAAAATTATTAATAGTCAACAAAGTCAAATTAATAATTCTAGCAATTAATAATATTTTTATATTTTATAAGAGATCAAGTTTTTTATGTAGATTTCAGGGAAGTATTTAAAAATTTATTTCAGGCGTATTTTGTCATGATTTGTCGTGAGGCATAGCTATTTCATGGTTAATTGAATGTTTACCTTTGTAATGATTATAGTTCAACATCATTTTACTCACTTGTACTCATAAAACCATACTTTTCACTTCACTGTACATGTTTCAATCAAGTCAATTACAAAAACAAATTTTATAATTTCATACACAGTAATCATTGCACTTGTAAACAATATCATTTTATTGTCACAGTTTAATTGACCCAGAAGAAGATTAACTTGTTTCGGTTTTGAAATAATGTTTAAATAAAACAATTTTTTTTGGATTTATTAATATGTTAAAAAATTATATATTCTGAATATTTATAATATTTAAATATTATATTGTTACATAGAACTAAATATAAGCGTTCATTCTCTGTAAACTAGTATTTTTTATATCATCCATCTTCATAATTTTAATTAATAAAACTATGTTTCACTATTTTTCTTTCATTCTTTTTTAACATTATAAAAATGTCTAACTTCAAGTAAATGTAACAATGTAAAATCAATGAATGATGTATAATTATTATTTAATCATGTAGATGAATTTTGTTCGTTATTAGATGTAATATTGAAAACGTCATTTTGAATTTTTTTAATGTTATCAAAAGTTATATGATATTTATTTGTATCGATTTTTCAAAATTGATATACATTTTCATGTTGAATGTGGGCCAGTTTTAGGAAATTAAATTTGTCGGTTCAAACCATATATATGAGACAATAAGCCTTATTTCAATCTTTTTCGCAAAATCGAATCTATTATTTTTATAGTAAAAGAAACTGGCCTATATTTGTAAATTATTTGTTATAATTAGTATCAAAATAAAGTTTGGATTGTTTAAGGTTCCGGAAAACATAAATTAAAAAAATTTGCAACCTTAAACAATTTCAAGCTAAACTGCAATTACAGTTACAGAAGTATATATATATATATATATAATTTAAAAAACACATACAAAGTACACAATTGACGTTGTAAAATGAGGTTACAATGCACACCTTGTTAATAATATGTAGTCGTTGATAATTACAACAAAATAAATTATTCGAAATAGTTTTACAAGTGGCGCATGTGATGTTACTTTCCGTTTGTTTTAGATCGCAGACAATGGGTAGCCATTGGAGTGTTGACTGCTATATTGGTAGTGCTCATTATTTTGTTTATAATTAAGTGAACTATTTATTAGTACAGCTCATACGGAACTGATCGGTTTGACCTAGCATTTAATTGTAATCTACGTTTTTACATTTTTATTTTATGTTGTTTCTGTTATTTATTTTTGCGTTTAAATAGTCATTATACAAAATATTTTATCACGTACTTGAATAAACACGATCTGTAATGTATATAATCAAAGTGTGATCTTTTTTATTATTTATTTATTTTCTATTTAAAAATAAGCACTTTTCCAACGTGCCATTTATTTTTTTATTTCTTTATCCTTTATAATTAATCAGCAATTACCTAGCTGTATTATATTGCATTCATCAATTTATATATAAAACATGAAAAATACACATAAGTAATCAAACAATTTTTTTATTTTTCTCAATTCGCCTGGTACAATTTGTACTAAACTAAAACGTACAATTATATGATTAATTTATTCATATTTATACAATATTACACTTTTATTTCATTTGCCTCAAAATTACATAAATGTTTGATGTTAGACTTTTGTGTGTCAACTTGTAATACATTTAGAGCGATAATTAAAAAAAATTACAACAATTTTCAGTTCATGTTTTCCTAGAATATCATTGAAATTTTAGTTATCATCTCTTTTACGAAATCGAAAATTGTTCTTTTTTTTATTTTTTTATATACTTTATATTTCTTTACTTATCTACGTTTTATATGGCAGTTGTTACGGCATGTATATCATATATACAATGTACTTATCATACATATCAATCTATATTCTTAAATCTAAGTAAGCATTGTTATAAAATATAATTTTGATCTTCTTATTTTCTAATTATAATTCTAAAATTTGATATCGTTATTGAGAATAGCGTTTCAAACGGTACATTAAGATACAATCTTTGGTATAGTCATTTATTGCAGTTGTACGCACCATTTCAAAACAGTCTCTTTCACAAAAATGTTTGTAAACTTGTCGAAAAATGCTCAAGGCACTCCTATTTTTATATTACTTTTTTTTCATTAATATATTAACAAAAAGTATAAAAAAGAAACAAACTTTTGTTTTTATAAATTGAGACCATTCTTTTTTCATTTTTACTTGCTTTTTCTTTTTATTATAAAAGAAACTTAGAGTCCCATAATTCGATTCCATAAAAAGTGACTTAAGGTCCATAAATGCAGTCTGAAATTGTTTTCTTGATTAAGTATCTGTCGCTTATTCTGACGGTTCAAGTCGGACGCGCTTGAAACATTCTGTTGGTAGTGCTTTTCGAATGTCATCAATATTCTCAACTTCAGTTCGAAGTCGACTGACTTCGTCTTCATAGTTCTTTACCCAGTGGGTCTGCATATTCTTAGCATCTGTTAAGGCACGAATTCTCTGATCCAAATTGGCTGCTTCAATTTCTTGTTCGGCCTCCAAGAGACGTTGTTCCAAGCGATCTAAGTCTCTATCATCTGACGAACAAATTTATGCATCATAAATGTTTATATTTTGATTAATACAATTCTTATAACATATAAAATTTATTTTGATTGTAATTTTTATAATTATAAAACAATTAAATTATTTTGACATTGTTTTCAAACTTTTAATAGCTATAAAATATTTACCAATTTCAGGAAGAGACTTTAATTCCAACATAATTTCGTGAACTTCTCCTAACGCTTTGCTCACTAATTCATTAACGGTAGTGACGTTAGTTTTAGCTTGACCTACTTTGTGGTTTACCTGAAAAACACGGTGGTTTTATTTCATTATAAAATAAAGGTAAGTCAATATTTCAATTATCATTTAAAATATTAGTTGTAATAAATATACTTTAATATTATGGTAAGAAGTCAACCTTTAAAATAATACAAATAAAACAAGTGAATAATAATAATAATAAAAACTATAATTTTTTATTCATTGTAATTGAATATAATTTAAAATGATTAATTTTTATTATTCTGTAAAATATTGTCTTCTGTGTAACAAGAAAGATTATCTGCGTCTCTTACTTCATTAGTAACGTTCACATCTTTTCCCACTTGTTCTTCATAATTTTTTATCAAAGATTCTGTACCGTCAACTCTCAGTCGGAGTTTTTCTGCTTCCATACCCAATCGGAACGCTTCCGATTTCGTTTTATTTGCTTCCATTCTTATTGCTTCTGCTTCTTTTTTTGCTTTATTTGCAATTTCCTAAAACATTTACAATAATGAATAGTATAAGTTTTAAATATACACTATTTTCTATAAGTCTACAACAACTGATAAAGCATTTGAAAATATAATTATGAAATTATCAATTACTTCCGCTTTTTTTGTAACTTTCTCTGCATCATGAGCATAACTTTTTGAAGCAGTAAGAATTTGATTTGCTTCGTGAGATTTATTGAACACTTTTTCTAATTCCTCTTCAATATCTTGAATATTTTTTAACGCATCTTGTGCTTTTATCCTTTCCCTTTGCACTTCAGCATCAAATTCTATAACAAATAAGAAAACAATAATTAAATTTTAGCAATAAATAAAATTTATTATTAAAACAAAATATTATATATGAATTTGCTTAGTTAAGAATATAACTCAATTATATAAGTAAATTATTTTGCAATATAAATGGATATTTAAATATATATTCATAGTTTCTTACACACATATAATTATTGAAAAATTGTCTGAAAATATTACCACTGAGTTTCTTTTCAGTTTCCTTTGCTTCCTTTAAAGTTTTCATTCCTCTTTCTACAGCTTCTTTAGCCTGATTATTTGCTTTATCAACTTCAGACAAAAATTCAGCTGTTGCTGATTGCTGATCCTGAGCTCGTTCCAACAAATCTTCACTCTTTTCAATTTTATCCAATATTTCGTTCATGAAAATATTATTCTGCTCCAAAAGAAATTGAGCTTGCTCTTTAATTCTCACACCCTGAAAAATTAAATTTAAATCTAGAATCAATCATACAAAGTTATAGATCAATTATATATCAGGTAAACATTTCTCAAAAGAGTGTTTTATTTTATTAAATGTAATACGCGTATTCTTTTTACATAAGACAAAGTAATATTTGTGTAAAAGTCAAATATATGATATTAATTATTTTACCTCACTGCTAACCGCATCGATTCTTTCTTGCAATTCGGCTACGTTTATAACAGGCAATTCTGAATCTGACACTAACAACTCTAAAGCTTTATTAGCTGCTGTCGATGACATTTCAGCAGCCGTATTCGAAACGCCTTGTATTTCGATGAATAGATCTTCCAATAGTTTCAGTTTCATTTCCAAATCAAATATTTCAGAACTAAAAACAAATACTTTTTACTTACTTATTATATTAAATATTTATTAAATTTATTTCAAGATGATCATTTAGCTTGTATATAATATTAAGTTTTATTTATTCAGTGTACCTTATATCAGTATATTTCGTTATAGCTTGTTTCGCTAAATCATAAGCTCTAAGAGAAGTATTCTTCGCATTCTCTGCCAGGTCATGAATTTTTTTCGCCTCATTGGTGTTGCTGTTAAAAAGAATTATATTTAATATATAGGCAATGAAATAAAGAAAATGAAATAAAATAAATAAAATTTATCCGTACAAATCAGCAAGGATGCGAGCCTCCTTGGCAATAGCTGTCATTTGCTGGTTTTGTTGACCAACTTGTTCAGCACGTTGCTTGGCTTCATTTAAAGCTGCCGCACCATCTATCGCGAGATATTCATCAATTTCCTACAAAAGTGTAAAAAGTTTTTAAGCAACTGGACAAATAGAGCATAGTATTGTAAACAATTTTTTATACTATTTTACACTATGTAATAAAACTGAATTAAAATATTAAACGGAAACAAGTTTTTTGTGAATAAAATTACCGATAAATGGCCATAATTCTTTTCCAAAACTTTTTCCGCTTCAGAAATACTCATTTCGCCTTGTTTCGTTTTCTTCTTTGCATCTTCAATTGTTAAATCAACATTATGAGATATCGTTCCAATTTCATTTAATTGGTTTCGCAGATCGTCCAATTGTTCGACTAAAGTTTTGTTTTCATCTAAAATAAATGCATAAATTAATCAATAATTCTGTTTCATCAAATACAATATTTTTGCAAAAATATGTAAAAGGTACACCACTTACTGCCTGATCCTTGCTTAGCTATTTGTAATAATTTTATGACTTTGTCTTGTACACTAAGGAGTTCTTTTTCAAAATCAGCATCCTTATTAACAGTGGGGCTGCTATTAATTTTTCGCAATGTTTCTTCCAATTCAGCGAGTCGTTTCCTATGAACATGAACAGCTTCTTGTACCAGATTATAACAAGGTGGACAATCGATGCAACCATATTGTCTATTGTGTTTATTTTCTTTGCAACGATCGCAACGTCTTCCCTCTACATTTGGCAAACACTAAAATTATAAATAGACAATTATTAAATTTCATATTTTACTATTTTATGTCATCCATAAATAATAATAAAATATGTATATAATAATTTATTAATTAGTTTAAATAATAATCTGTACTTTTGTTAGTAAGAGTACATAATTTTATTCTTATTGAATAGTATATAAAAGTACACTTACGGGACACTGGCCATTAGCATCGCACTGTAAATCTTGCGAACCAATACTATCGCAATCGCACGGTTTACAACCTTCTCTTCCGAATCCATATTGATATGGCATACAAACATCACATCGTTGACCTGTAATTCCAGGTCTGCACATACATTCTCCAGTTATGGCATCACAAGTACGATTGTAAGATCCTTCTGGGTCACAGTTACAAGGTACACATCCCTATAATATATTTATTCATTATTATTATAATATATTACTTATTATTTACTTATTTATTTATGCAGATTATTTTAAATTTTATTTTTTATATGAAAATTAAATAATTTCTCAGTCTCACCTCTCCACTTCTTATATCATAATATCCATCCTCGCATTTGTCACAATTCCGACCAATTACGTGCGGTTTACAAGCACAGTACCCAGTTAATTGATCGCAAGGTGCAATACTTCCATCAACAAGCTCCATGGTGCCAAATGGTGAACACTGACATAATTTACAGCCGTCTTCCTTTCTACTGGAGAGAGCGTCCCCATAATAGCCTAAAGTTAATTTCATGTTTATGTTTAAAAATTAACAAAAATTCATTCATACAATTAGTAATAGATATATTGCTAAAAAAAAGAATAAACTGCATTATTTTCAATATTTATGAAACTTATAAAGATTTATTTTGAACTTTACCAGACAAACATTCCTCGCAGTGTAATCCAGCAGTGTTATTTACACATTTGAGACACTCGCCAGTTTCATGATTGCAATTGCGCACAGCATTCAAATCAATGTTATTGTTACACTCGCAAGGCCTACAAGCTATTCCTTTTTCTGGATTGCCAAAATAACCGTCCGAACAAGTCTCACAACGATGACCTGTAAATTGTAACAAAAAAAAAGTACTTGCACTCACAATAAAGTTACGGATTATTTTTTACATTAATTAAAAAAAAATGTAGAATACCTGTCCTTCCAATTGGGCACTCAGAACATATTGGATCTGGGTTGTTGCCTAGAAGAATGCATGGTCCGTTATCGGGACAAGGACAGGGTTGGCAATCCTCTGGTGTTCCTTTCAAAGGGTACCCATAATATCCGCGTTTGCACAGTTCGCAGTTGCTTCCTGCGGTGTTATCTCGACAAATGCACTGTCCTATAATAATTATTTTGAAAGAAAGACATTATTTTGGCGGAATTATTTTACCCAATCTTAAAAACTGTATATTTAAGGTATCACTTTTAAGAAAAATTAAGTCATTACCTGTTTCGGAATCACAAATATCAGCGTGGCCGTTACAGTTACAAGATACACAAAGGGCAAATGGTCCCCCATTTGGCGGGTCATGATGGAATCGAGGCGCGCAGGATTCGCAAAATTGACCAACGTAACCGTGAGGGCAATGACAATGCTCGACCCAATCAGCGGGCTCACCAGCTGCACCACGTTGAGCAGTCTCTAATTTCACGTCGTCCAAATATCCTCTGCCTGAAATATTAATTATTGAAAGTAAATATTTATTTCTACGAATAATAGTTAAGTTTAAATAAGAAAAAAACAATATATTTAATAATTTTATACTATGTACCTTGATGGGTATAAGTTCCACGAATTTTAATAGCTGTCAAATTCGACAATACTGACATAAAGGCTTTCGATGACAAATGAGGTTGCCATTGATAATCCGGATGCTCGTGTAATTTAAACCTATATTCTTGTGGCTAAAACACATGACAACATAACTTTAATCTTTTTTATAACAAAAGTTTCTAAACTAATAAGATGTCTATTACAACTTCTAACTCTCTTTAAAGTAAAAATCAAACAAATAAAGATTGAAAAAAAGAGTGAATTTGTAACAAAATAATTAATACTAACAGTTACTGTTGGTTGTCTATTCTTTTGTCCAAAAATTGGTTGAGTAATTTGTTCCCCATTTCCACCTTCCAAAATAATATCCCGCGCTGTCGGTGCCGGACCCGTTTCTCCGATTCTCAAAGTAAATGATAAATATTGATTGTACGAAGCTCTTTGGTCGCCCAAAAACCTATCTACAATATCAGAAATCGAGGTATTATATTAATAAATGAAATAAAAAGCAAACTGTACAGTGTATTTTCATTTTACTTTCAATTCTTGTATACCTGGAGCGATGAAGTAGACATTGTCACGATCCGGAGCAGAAACAGAAACTGTTTGCGTGATAGCGTCATACTGTATAGGGATGGGATTTCCAGTAACTACAGCAGTCCATCTTTCGTTACCTCGGACGAAACCGCTTTCAATTACTGCCTTTGAGTAGCCGGTGGCTGATCTACATACTGATGAATGACCATGACAGTAACATGGTGTACAACCAAATTCGTTGTCTAGATCTAGATTGAAGAATCCTGGTCGACATCTGTAATTAATATTTATTTACATATATTTATATTTTACTTACATACATTGTTGAGTGTACAGACTCGTCGTTCAAGCCTAAGTGATAACGTGACTTGTACGATGAATCAGAACACTCCAATATACTAGAAATTCCGAGGTACTTCTATATTCTTTATAGAAGTTTTGGGCCAAGAGGCTAAGCGTGAAGAAAAAAGAAAAAAAAATATAAATAAACAAGAATATAATATAGGAAATAATAATAACAATCGAAGACCAGTAAACGTGATACATTTTCAGAGTATTTAACTGTAATTTAACGTTTTATTGATCTATACGTACTCTCTGCATCGCTTTCCTTCAACATTATCCTTACACAGACAAGTGCCTGTAACGGGATCGCAGCTGGGTGTATTTTGCAAAGATCCTGCTTCGTTACATTCGCAGGATTTGCATCCATACTGTCCGAAATCATAAAAATTGGCTTCACACCTATCGCATTTATCCCCTGTTACTCCTGGTTTACACTGACATTTTCCTTCGCTGTTACATTGCAAATTTCTCGAACCTGTTTCATACAGAATTGACTATACAACATCAATATTTTTCACAAACAGAGTAAACTGGATAACTAACTTATAATTTTACAATATCTCAAAATCAAATTATTAATGTGCTTCGCTAGAAAAGTGTTCATTTTATTTTACGCTAAATAAAAGAATTAAAATATTTTACATAATGTTTATAAAAGTAGTTAACAATTAATTAAGTTAACAATGTAATTAAGGTGAGATTAGGGAAGTATTTATAGTCTGTAACAAGCTTTGATAAAATATGTTTGGTTTTATATAAACTTTTAAAATTTACAAAATCTGTAAGCAACTAAAATAACTCCCTCAAAGGTATAATTATTTTTTAAAAGACTATAATCTATTTACCTATTTCATTACAGTTGCAAGCTACACAATAATTATCTTCAGGACGTTGATAATAATTTTCTCGACATCGTTCGCAGTTAGCTCCGGCCCGATTTGCCCTGCAGTCCATGCAATGTCCACCATGTCCTGTCAACTTATATAACTCTTTATCGAAGTAGCACCTATCCGAATAACCATTGCAATTGCAAGCTGAAACATTATGAAGATTGTCAAATAATGTCTAACATTAATGTGAATCCAATTATTCATTTTTTTTTCAATGGTAATATTACTTGCATAAAATATTCTTATTCAACTAACATTTATGGTTCAATCATTGTAAAGGAGAATTAGAATGTTAAAGCATTGATTGCATAAATATAGATTTACATAGTAATTTAATCCCGCAGAAGTTACGGGGACCATTTTTTTATGTGATTGGTTGGCAAGAGATTTGCCGATTGCATACTTTAAAACTTTTTATTTAAGAAGACATCGTTTCGGGATACATTAAACGTGCAAAGAGGGCCAATTACTTGGAAAATAACAAGATAATTTTTTCACACTCATTAAAAATGTAAAGATAAAAGCATATTACGTAACTTGTCCTAATTCATTTCGTAATTTCCTTAGTATAATATATATTTACACGGAGAGAAAAGATTAAAAAAACTGACTAAGATTGTTAGTAAACTGGGCTCATACTTGTACAAAGTACCATTTTTATAATAATATTCGTTCTTTCCCACTAAGGATACTAATTTTCTCATCTCTATTATTAAAAACCTAATCGCAGGATTGACCTTATTCATTGTTTTTCATCCTCTTATATAGTTTTTTAATCGTTTTTCGAATACTGGGCCACCAATAAACCAAACATTTCCTATAAAAGTCACATTATAAAACATATAAAACCCCATTAAAGCTTGATATTTCATATTCAACGCATCACGAAAGGAAGGAAAAAAAAGCAGAAAAGGAGAAGTGAACGAATGTAAAAGAAATGTCATCTCGATAATTGACTCACTAGATGGCGAATACCAAGGACTCCAGTGGACATTCGCGAACGCTAGACTTAAATGTATCAAGAGAGGAATCAGTAAAGATTGCATTCTTCACAATTACTTTGGTCGGGACTAATCACGGGTTAGGCGAAACTAAACGAACGGGGGGAAATAATGTTCGGCAAATATCGCGACATATTGCCGCGGTGGGGGAGGGGGATAGGATAATGTTAATTCAATTAACCGGAAAGAGGGCGCAAAACGGTGGGACCGACCGACAAATAGCCCGTACCGGTATTCGGTACACTGATCGCAGATCACAGAAAGGACGCATTATAGCCGCGATGCTCGTGAACAATCCCCTCTTAAGCCCGGGGAATGGACGTAAAAGGTAAAGTTGGTTAGGTAATGCGAACTGGATTGAAAAGGTGAGCCCTTATAGGGACGAGCGCAGATCCCTGGGTGCGATAAAAGTTATTAATTTATTACAAATTATTTAGTGGCTCGCGCAGATCTCCGATTCGTTTGCACAAAGGCACTTACGGTTCAGCGGGGGTAATACATTTGCGATTATTAAGAGCTTCGCGTAATGTGCCGATTTGCTATCGGATTTATGAGCCTTTAATGCCCCTGTTTAAAATATCAACAGGTCCTTGTGGAAGAAAGTTGCTGAAAAATGTTGGAAAATTGCCGAAAAATTCTGGAAAATACGGAAAAGTTCCAATTTTAGTAGAAATGGAAAAAAATGTTTAAAAACTGCTGAAAAGTACTGACTGAATAATGCTGAAAAACTGTTGAAATTGGGACTTTTCGGAATATTTCAGCAGTTTTCTAGCGTTTTTCAATAGATTTCTCAGCAATTTTTTTCCACAAGGGAAGATGTTTTTGAGAAAATTCCTTCAGTGAGTTCAATATGGTTATATTAGAAAAATATAATAGTAAATAGGGAAAAATTAGCTCACGCCCCTTTGATATTAACATTAGAGTTTGACAAAAACCAATGTATTTTTGACCAGCGGTGTGGAGTAATGGTAAAGCGCGTGACTTATGACTGTGAATTTACGGGTTCTATTCTTTGACAAAGACATTTTTTTCGAGTATTCTTTTAAAATGATTTTTCCTTAAGTTTTACTTTAATAAATTGGAAGGAATGCTGTGAATGTCCTGGATAAAATAATCTCAAGGATTCTTAATAAAAATTTCTTACATTAAGATTGGACTAATTTGTTTTACTGTTTGATTTATGTTTGCGGAATACCGAAAAAGTTCGGTAAAATTGAGTATATTTTTTCTTAATGTACAATAACTTACCTGCTTCTGTAATTATTACATGATAATAATAATAATAATAATAATTGTGAAATGAATTTAATGAGATTATAATCATGAACCATTCAAAATTATAAAACATTAGGACACGTTAATGCATAATTTCATATTATTTGTAAGTCACCCGTTATATTCACGGTATTTATGCAGAAAATAAAAGAGAGCACAAGACATTGCTGAGTCGGCTTCTGTGAAGAATAGCGTCCGCAAAAGGAAGGGATTGTTTTATTTCTTTTAACAGAATGATTTTTTATCGGGCCTTTAAAACTTTGCAATCACAGAGAATTTCACATTTATATAGCAGACAAATATCACTAGCAATTAATTATCCTTTTAATATTATAATTTTTGTTTTTTGAGGAAAATTATTTAAAAGACAAGTTATTTGTAAAGTATATGGCAACTTTAAATAAAAATATACAGAAGATTAGTGCAAGGTACTTGCACTAATTAATCTTTTATTCAAATATTCAGGAAATATGTGTATATAAATAAAATAACTCACGTTTGCATTCGTGTGCATCTTGGGTTGTCGCACGGCCCCATGGAGCGTCATTATAAAATGGTAAACATTCATTACAATCCGGTCCGGCAGTATTATGTTCGCATCTAGATGTAACACATATTTTCAATTGTTTTTATCATTATAGATAATGCAATAAAAAAAGTTACTTTTTCATTATAGTATACAAAAAGCTAACACAAATGTTCTGATAAATTATTTTTATCCTTTATTTTCTATTTAGAACAATTTGATCATATTCATTAACTGATTATCTTGACCTCATTTAAAATATTCCATAAGTTAACTCCTTGAGGAAGTATCACATATATTTGATACGTCAAATGCGTCAAGTTGGAAGTTCCATATGGAAATGACTTATGGAATATTTATTTCTAAAAAAAAATGCAATTTGACAAGTAAAATATATGTGGATCTTCCTTAGTGGAAAAGAATGCTGAAAAATGGTGAAAAATAGAGAAAAATGTTGAAAAACTGCTAAAATTTGGTATTTTACAGCATTCTTTCCACAAGGATTTCATACTTTTTTCTCGTAAATTTCCTACTAAATTGCAACTTTTTGAATGCTATATGTTCGATTAATATTATCGCATTTTATGGAAGAGCAACAATGATTTCATTAGCTGTGTTATCCCGAATGTAATCTGCAGTCACTGACTCACCGGCAAACTCTTCTTGTTGTACCATCGGAACTCGTGCTGTCGACACACTCGCCCGCGTGCCCATTGCAAGCACAGCGCGCGCCAACAGCTACGTCCCTGATCGCATAATAATATGACTTTAGTACTTGATCATCCCCGAACACTTCGTCTCCGAATGTGTTTAGTCTGTCCAATGTAATCATCAGCTCCGATGCTTGAACCCAGTCCTATAATATTTAAATTACGCTCAGTATTTAATCACAATCACTTTTACTCGACGCAATTCCATGTTTAATAATTCATACAACTCTTAATTCTACACAAAAGAATTAAGAAACTAAGATATTTCCTCATTAATAATAATAATAATAATAATAATAATAACAATAATTAATATACTAATTACCGATAATAATATCCTAGAAAAATGAAAGATATATTCTTAATATATCTCCAATATACTGCTAATATAGTGCCGATATTTTGCCAATACTTTGTTGTACTGTAATGACGTAGACGTGAATGACGAATCCGAACTACACCATTACACCATAAGAGTATCAGAATAAACATATACCAATATGTCACTACCATATGACAAGATGGTCAACGTATTGCTAATATATGGTAAATGCAGTGATATTTTAGCATGGGATTATGCTGATATATGGCCAATATATTTTTTATTTTACTAGGAACAATTGTCATATACTACAATTTACTTTAATCACATACGATTATGTTAAAGAAATTGTTATATTGTGCATTTACAAATTCGGTAGAAAATTAAATACTTGCCATTAAAATTATTAAATCTATTATTATTATTATATTAATTTTATTTTTATATAAATTAAAACATAAATTTACTCCTTTTTTTCTAATTTCAAATACAATTAAATTCTTTTTACCAATTTAATTATATTTAACTTTAATCCAAAGCTATAATTTAAAGCTTTAATTTAAAATAAATAATAAAAAGAAAATGATACCTGCAATGCCGGGTTGGTTTCAAAGTAATAAGCGGAAGGTCGTCCTTCAAGAGTGGAATACGCGACGGTTCCCTTTGTCAAAGGGGATATGTCGGAGTACTCCGAAGTACACAGGACACGTGTGTCGTCGCCGCGTGTGGTTTCTTTTAAGTCTGGCAAGCCATAAGTGTCCCGACATGACGCCGAGTAAAATTGATAAGGTTCCCAAGGGGACTTTTCCGTTTTTTTCCTGTAGATACCCCAGCTCTCCGGACGCGGTGACTCGAAGATCAAGCGTATGTACGTTATGTCGAAAGTTTTTCCTGGAAAGCGAGGAAAAAATGGTCGGGTAATTTCACAAATAGTGACCCACTTATTTTAGAAACAAGGGAAACGTATGTTCGGCAGATTGCCTTTAAATATTCGTTCGAATGAATTGAGTTTCCTTTCAATTTCAAACTTGTGAAGTAAAATCATATATCTTATAAACGAAATAAACATTCCTTAAAAGAAGAAATCTTGTATTAAATTATTAATACAATGTTATTAAAAAATGTATTTTTAATTTTCAATTTAATTACACTTAATATATTTACAAAAAGGGTCAATTTTACTGTTAATTTCGTTATAAATACTAACTTAATCTAAGTGTAAGATTGACTTTGTTTGATTCTTGGATGCCCTCAAACATAGTCTGAGATTGCCACCAAGTGGAATTGTCGTTGTTTTCTTGATCGGTAAGAAAACGGGGACCATGATCCCCCTCTAGACAAATGGCACAGGATTTCTTTTGTTCGCCCGTTTGTTTGCAATACTCGGTGGGTATTCCATCTTGACCACATGTATTCGTAGCCTCCATCAGAACGTCGTAGGCTGCATTTTCGAACGGTGGTATACACCTCTAAAACATTACAAACAGAACAAAAAATTTAAGTACAAAGTAAATTTGTATAATCTAAAGTACATTAAATAATTTAATTGTATTAAATTATATCTTAAATATTGATTTAATATAATTTTTTTTCTTGCGTGAATTTATTTAAATTTAATTATTAGTTCGTTTATGTTTTTATTCCTTCTGATTAAAAGGTGTAATAATAAGTATACGAATTGCAGTATTCTGTATATTTAGAGTACTCTAATACTGCTTTCATTTTAATCGTTTAAAAACAACTGTCAACCTTACATTTTATGTTTCAGTAACAAATTTTCTATTTCGGTTAAAGCAACGCTATTCTCATCATCCGGTATAAATTTCGTTGTTACAACTATAAAATTAGTTTAAGTAAAACTTCGCTTAAAGTAATAATAAATTAGTAAAACTATTCTTCATTAAGAAAAAGTATTAAACAGTTAAAATTGAATGATTTTTTAATTTTTTATTAACAAAGAATAATAGTTCATTTTTTTTTATTCCATCTATGTTTCTACTTCTAAAATGTGATCTTATAAAAAGTAAGCCTACAGAAGAAGCTTAAATTTCATAACTATTGTTTATTTCTTGATATTTATTAAACTTAAGAAAATAATACAAAGCTACTTTATACATTAAAGCAATTTCTTAAGTTCACTGTAAATACGGCTTTAAAAGCTAAACTTAGACCGACTCATTTTTTACGTCAAACCATAAAAGCAGATGTCATAAGTTTACGTTTAAACCTTTGTTCTAAAAAATATTACTTGTCCACGCAGAGTTATTACAATTACACTGAGAGAAATGAAACAATAGAAAGTGCCACACTTTTTGACATTCTCGGGCTTTATGCTCCGCGTTATATACATTATCAACAGTCTGGTAAACAGTGTATTCAATAATAAAAATTTATTAGGTGTTGTTACTATAATTTATAATAATAAATATATTTTAAATATTAAATAAATGTTCAAACGCTTTAAACGATAAGTTGCAATGAGAATTAAATACTTTTTTCTGTATAAATAATTATATATGATTTAATAAATTCTGAGCAGCATTTAACATATGATACATACAACAGATTTCGTAACGAAATAGTCGTGTGAATATTGTTCAGTCATCAATTAATAATACTGACACGAAAATGTGTCAAATTGTTTTGAAATTTCAGTAGTTAATAATTTAGATATTTCTTATGAGTGAGTGTGATTTACAAAATAACTTATTAAACGTTAAAACACATATTTCATAAACTACCGAATAATCAGTGTTAAATAATAAGCTTAAATGTTGGTAAATAAGCTTAATCTGATTAATATTATTGTAACGTTAAGATTATACCAAGCTTCTGTCCAATTAATGCTGATTCAACTATTGTGCATGTAAAATAGTATTGAATATCAACCGACAGCACATTTAAATCAGTTGTTCAATTTCCTCATGTGTAACGACTCATTTATAAGCTTTTTTTAATTGTTAATTTAAGAACAATAAAAAAGATATTTATTACCTGTAAACATTATAAAATAAATGAAATCATTTAGGTTGAAATAATCGGTCAACTTGATTAAGTCAAGTAAAAGAAAATATAACAATGCAGTTGTAGAAATAATTAAAAATGTCTCTATAACTGTGGGGTATATTAAATATTTTCTTACTGTGGATCTTGATACACTTTTATAAATTTTAATGTAGATAAAAACAAACAAATTTTAAATACATTTTCGTATTTACATACAAATCCAATCTATAAATTTATTCCCGTTAATGACCTAAGAAATCAAAACAAAACACTGAATTGTTTTGTTATTAATGAAAACAAAAATATATTACAAACGTTTTTGAAGATGAACAATTATGAAAACGCAAACATTTTATGGAATATTTTATGAAATAGAAAAAAGCAAGATGGCGACATTCTTTTTAAAAGCTTAATATATTTTTTTAAATAATTTAAATAATAACTTTACTTGCTACATTTTATGTTTTAAAGTCATTTGCACATACAAAACGCGCAAGATTACAATTACTTTAAATCGTTTAAATGTTTGTTTTTTGGAACTTTTTAATTTTCTCAGAGTTTTTCAAAGTTCACTCAGAGAGGTTTATTAGTAAGTGCTACTGTAGTTAATAATAACTGTCACATAATAACACATATAGTATCAATAGTAATTGTACCATACGCATGCACTTATATTATTCTTTATAATGTAATATATAGTAATACATAATGCTGGTTCAAAGAATATAATGTTTCAGCTCAAAAAATGCCAGCTTGAAACATTATGGAAAATACAACCGAAATTTTTCTTGAACCATGATGGTCCCTAATACAAAACTGTTAGAATTTCAGGATTGGAATTACGTTTCAATATCAAACTAAAATCAATTTGTCTGTCTTTTTTTTCCACATTACATTGTGATATAGAAATAAAAGATAGAAAAATTGACTTCAGTTTGATCTTGTAACGTAATTCCCCTCCAGCAACGCCAAATTTTGTTAAATGTTTTTTATGTAGGTATATCAGTATTACCATGTAGTTGTATTATTAACATGAGAAAATTGACATTTTAGTTAACACTGCAAGAGGATAGAATTATCTGAGGCAACTGATGCAGTTTTGATAAAGTTCTCTCCGGAAAAAACATATAAATGCACATTTTGCAAACATAAACACGCGCGTTATAATAAACATCGACCAAAACAAATTGATGCGGTTACTAATCAAACAATAACAACATTACGACACTGTTGGCAATACAGATTTTTAAGTTACCATACAATAAATTTTCTTGTAAACGCTACATGTCAAAAAATTTTAACATATATTTAACACATACAACTTAATGTTACAACGGCAGAAACATTTTTCTCCGTGTGCGAAATTTCGATTGCTTTTACCACGATGCTTCAGTCTCGTATTTTCGAAGCCGAAATTTTTGCGTTCTTTGAATCCGGGAAGTGAAAAAAAGGTTGCGAAAAATGGCTTGAACGAACCTGCGCCCTCCCTTGTTCATCGTAACACTTATCCTCGTCCTTATTGGTGACAATCCGATGGAACTGCGTGTCCGATGGTTCCGGGTCGGCAGTGGTGCAAAGCAGACACGCCGCGGCGAAGATAATAAAGCACGCGCGCATATTTGAACCTTTTATCCGACGTCACCGGTGTCTCAAGAATGCGCGAGCAGCGCGCCTTCGCTCATCAGGCCGAAGCACCCTTTCACTCAAAAATCACGACCAACACTAACCGAACCGACTCGGACACGGGAACATCGGGGCGGCCCAGTCACACGTCAACCTCGCAGCTATATGGGATTAATGCCGCATGCCGACGTTGGCGCTTATCGCCGCTCAGTCCATTAATCTCGCGACTTAAATCCACTCGGAAACAGTGCGAGATGCGATGCCATGCGGCGCAGGTCCTATGGGATGTGCCTGCGAAACAAGTTTTTTCCCTTTTCTCTTTAACTTATAATTTTAAAATTCCGACACTCAGACTCACTTCTTTTTTTTTTTTTAATTTATTTGTTAATTACGCGAAAGGATTGCCGCGTTAAATTAAAAGAATTATTAATCTTATTACATTTTTATTTAATTTATATTAATATAAAGTAGAGAGAAAGAGAGGAGGGTAATGTAAAACATTGATTTCATGTGGAATTTGCGGAGTGTTTTTTTTTACTTGGAATCTATATATTGCTTACATAAAAGGAATCTTCTGTTTGTTATGTGTAAAAGAATTATATTGCAAATATAAGCTATGAAGTTTTGCAAAAGTATAATGAAATGAAAGAGTAATGAATTGCTTTATCTTGTATTTAGTTCATAGATAACTAACAAGATGATAAATTAATATTTCTATAATATTAAATTGCTGTATATCAAATTTTCATATCATTATATATTTCTTATCATGTTAAACTAATACACATTCGATTCAATTTATATTATTCAATCTGAATTGTTGATTTAAAAATTTTTTTCAAGGGTACTAACAGTCCTAAACGTTTTTATTAAACAATTGAAACTTAAAAAAGGATTACTATTAACTTTTCTTATCGGTTATTAACTTAACGAGTTTAGTACAATGCTCTAAGAGAAACCCGTTCTACATTCTGTGATTAGAGTGATTAGTTCAGTATGTAACATTTTCTTGTTGGACAAAATATCACAAAAAGTTATTCCAGCTTGTATTTCTATTTATTCTTCCGAAAAGTATAAATTGAAACTAAAAAGAAAAATCAATTTTGTACAAATAATACATTTGATTCATAATTATCCATACAAAATATATCCATACAAAAAGTTTATGTAAAAATGATTAAACAAATAACAAAACAAAGAAATTATTTTTCATATTTCTGAATTATACTAAAAAGTATATCAGCTTTACTTATAACAAATTTCTAAACTTACAAAAATGTTGACAAATTAATACAACTTAAAAGATTACTTCAGCAAGATAAGATTGAAAGTGTTCCATGTATGGCACATCATTACTAGACTGGGAGAAATTTATTAATATTTGCTAAAATATTATATAATATATATTCGTAGATGTGTATATTTATAGTATTCCTTATATAAGATAGTAACATTTATAAAATACATTATAAAAAATATATTAGAAAAAATGTTAGTACCGGGGAATAAAATCCTTTACCTCACAGTCATCAGTTATGCATTTTACCACTACATTACCTTGTCTCTTAGGTTCCAGACAAGGATATTTGTAAAGTGAAACTTATGTTACTGAACAATAGTCTGGAGTAGTGGTAAAGAGAGCGACTGGTAACTATGAGGTAACGGGTTTCTATTCCTTGCTTGCATTTTTTCCTTGTTTTTTAAATACCATATATAATACTATCCACAAGTTATTACAAAATATAGTAGCAACTACTAATAAATTTCTCAGAGATTATAAAGTATAGTAATTTATGCGATAATATATTTCTGAATGTAATAAGTTACTCAATTAACAATCACGTTTGCTCGAAACGAAAGACAAGACCAACGTTTTTAAGATACTTTACAGTTTTACACTTGTATCTCATACATGTATTTCTCTGATAAACTTTATATATCTTCGAATATAAAGATATAGATTCCCATACACAGGATCTCGTTATCTATATCTTTAGGGGAAATACTTAGTCACTAGTACATTCATGTACAGATTCATACACTTGTATATGCTTTGCACATATTTCACGATGAATGAGAAATATTTATGCAACGCTGAATGAAGAACTCGATTCAATCACGTAAAGTCAAAGGTTTCAACTCGACTTTGTTGCAGAGCCGATGACATCTTTTATACATTGTTACTGTTGACATATTGTATATTTTAATGATACATTAAAGTCAACATTTATCGATAATTTTGTTGAAGATATTTACTTATGTAGTAAAATTATTATTATTACTATTATTATAGATATGTTGAAATTTAATATTCAAATATAACAAGTCTACTATGAATATATATTATAATTAAATATGTATAATAAAGAAACTTAACAATTCATTTTTCAGATACAACTTGAGTACTTTGCTGAAAATTTTTACACTGAAAAAAGAATGAAGCCGATTCAAGTGCAACAGATTAAAATTAAAACCGCTGACAATTTTTTTTTCAACGCGCGATTTTATAAGTTTCATTAATTATTTCAATCATAATTATTAATTTATTCAAACGAATAATTACACTTTTGAATATTATCACAGTGAAAAAAATTATACAGTAACTTTCGAAAAAGTGTGTACATATGATAAAATTTATTAATAAATATAGTAAATTATATTATATATATATGTTAATTTCAAGTATATTTATTGTAAACTAAATTCTACCATAAGTACACTTTCATCCACGAGTTATTAATAATATAGAATATTTTATAATATAATTTTTCTCAGTGTAAGTATTAAAAAGGAAAAAAAATATTCTCTTAAATACAAAACTTTTAATATTTTAACTAATAGATTTAAAAAAAACCCTGAAGTTTATCCTGTTCACAAAAGTAACTAAAAATAAAACCCACAATTTTTCCCTTTCCCATTTTCAAAAGATATTATCATACAAAGAATAAGACAACTGAAAAGTATAATCTTGCACTTCGTACAATAAACGTACAAAGTAATTGGAGATTGAAAAACAAAACAAAAATACAAAATCAAAACTCTAAATTCTGCCCAATATCCTCATTATTTTCAACCAAATTATCCTAACAAACAAAAACAAAATTCATCCTTCAAGCGTTGCACGATGTCACAAAAAAAGAACCATTCGGTACAACGATACTCATTCAAAAAAAATCCGTATTTTCGATATTTCATATAATTTGATCATCTTGGTTTTTTTTCCCTTCTCTCTCTCTTTCTCTCTCTCCCTTTCTCGGCGCAAAGGCGTCACTTCCGATTGCCGTAGAAATGAGTCTGCGGCGTTGCGTAGTACCTACTTTGAGAGAACGGCCGTCTCGGGCTTTTTTCTCCGCTCCGGGGACGCACTGAATCCGCGCACGCACTTGAATCGCGGCGACACGGAAGATGGACGCGCGGAGACACGGCCGTCGGGGAGGGAAAAAGGGAAGAAAAAAAAATGAGGAAGAAGGTAGCGCCGAACGACTAGCTCTCGCCGCCTAACGAACCCTGACTAACTGGCCTGCGACTCGGGCCGAGAGAGAATAGACATGGAGGAATGTCTATTCGCGTTGTTCCGAGGCTCGGTTGCCCACTCGAACGGTCGTGGTCCGTCGTGCCGCTTCCGAATGAGAAAACCTTTGCCCGCGCGACCTCCTCTGACCCTACGCGCGACGCTAGAGAGGCCCTTACAATCTTGAAAAAAAAAAAAAAGAAGAAAAAAAACTGAACAGATGCGGCGGCACGGAAGTTTGTACGCGCAGAGCACGTCCATGCGGTTCTTTGTAATTAATATTTTTAGACTTACTTTGATACGCGCGTTACCCCGAATAAAGGAACGCATGCCCTGGTGAAAATAATTTGTTTGAAAATGCTGAAAACACAAAAGACTGCTAAAATGGGTAATTTTCAGCACTTTTTGTTTTACCAGGACGGTTTCATAAAAAACAGAACCTTACGAGTTCCTGCGGTTTTTGCAACAGAAAAATTACTAGAATTCACGAAGAAACAAAGTAAACAAAAATTTAGTTTCAAAATTAGTTTCCATGAGGTTTCGAACTTGAGTCCTTTGGGGATACGAAACTCGAGATGTTGCCTTAGGTCAAATTAAATTTAACAAATTCCAATTCAAACAAATTCTCATGCAGAAAAGTAGCATATAAACTTGTACATAACATAATATTTAAAAATAAAAGTTAATGAGCACATTTATTACCTTGTGTTGAAATCATCTGAAATAATTTATTAAAACTTTTTCCCTGGTAATAGCAAACTCAGCAAATGCTCGGTAATATTCGAATTTAAAAAGCGCTGAAGGAGAAGTAACATTTATTTACCTACTTTTTTATTTATCAAACTGTACAATTCATTTTACAATGACTTATGACTAATTAAGCAACAAATTTAACTATTTTTCAATAATAATATTTAAGTAATTTGATATGAGGAAAACTTATTTGAGCTTTACTGACGAAATAAGAAAAGGTTAATATTAAAAAAGTTAACTTACTAATTTGATATTAATAGTTTAATTTACAATAAATTATCATATTGCTACACATTATTCTTAAGGCAAATTATCGTATGAATAAATGTACAAGTGAAAATTGAATAAATTAGAGTATAATTTATTCATATACATATTACAATTATATTAACATTACAACTCAAATAAGATAATAGAGACTAAGATGTTAAACGAAACATAATCTGTAACATAATTTAAATTTGTTAGAACAATCAAGCTTCCAGTTATCTCGATTAGAAACTCTGAACTAGAAAGGAAATCACATGAGAAGCAAACACCATTCGGCTTTTCATCGCAGTCAAGCTTGTTTTTGTGACTGAGACATCTTATCACTATGTCTCTCACTTTCATTCACATAATGTATCTCATGCTGTGCTGATATGTTCTACTTATATTATTCAATCTTCAAAATAAAGCAATATCAATTTAAGTTAACCCGAAGAAAAAATATGAAAATAAATAATTTGTGACAAATATAAGGAATTAGATGTCATAAAATAGTTTCATTAATATTATAACTGGTTTAACCACTATTTTTGCTATTTGTTTTTATTACTACTGTTGCCAATGAATAATAATATGAAATTATTTATATTTTACATTAAAAATTATATGTTTTAAAAAATATATATGTGAAATATAATGATATATGGATTAAAAAAGTGAATGTTAATATTAAAATAAGTTATATTCAATTTAATAGAAGCATGAAAAGATCGGGCGGTAGAGGTCGGATGTGTCCGGGGCATTTGATACAGATATCTTTTCACCCGGAAACGCCGGCTGATATCGCATAGCCACCCACGTGTTGTAAAATGAAATAACTTTTACAACCTTATTTTACGAGTCAGACAAAGTATGCCATAAAATTTGTTCACATAATTACATTATCAAAATTAATTAATCATTTTGAGATGCAACAAACTACTGCTATCTTATGGTACAATTTTAGAACATATATATAATTTGTATACATATTTTACATACAGTTGGTAGATCAATTTATACTATGAACACAAGTTTTGTGTTGAACATTGCAATTCAATGTTTATTAATCAATTGCACTCCCTTAGAAAATACTCTTTTAATAATAATAATAATTCAAGCGCTTCTCGTGAAATAAAAGAATTTTTTTACATTTATAAATTCTTATTACATAAATGATGACAATCATATTAATTATTTGTAAAATCAATTTATAATTGAAAATAATGTCAAAGGTCAAGCTTTGTCTTACCAAATGCTCTATGAGTTTATGAGTGTCCCCTGGGTATTTGTACTAACATTCATTGGTTCCATAACTTTCTGACAAACCGGTAGCAATCTTAAGTCAAAGATAACAAAGGTTATCAGTATGAGATTATTTCAAAATTTCGTCTGAGATTTTGCAGTTCGAAGTACTTAATCTAATTTAAATTATCGAATTATTATTTTTGATGATCTGTTATAAAATTCTCGACTATTTTGAAAGTTACATAAGGTTTATGTATAATATAACTTATATCAAATTGTAACAAACTTATTTATTTTTCCCACATGTTTTTCTTACATGCTTTCCTTTTGAAGGAAAGGAAAGGTACTCCTATTCCTATTATCATCAGAAATTATAACAAATATAGTTCTGAATAAATCATTAAACTTCCACTGAAAAATTGTAAGTTTGGTTAATTGTTAAACTTTTTCACTGCACAACTAATTATAAACAAATTTGTATTGATCAATATTTATATAGAAATAGATTTAATTTGTATGTTCTCAGATCAACTTAATATTATAAAGTATAAAATATAGTTTATCTTTGCAATACTGCAAATGTTCTATTACAATAATTATAATATTAAAAGGTACACAGTGAGGTTACTTATTGTTCTAATATTTCACTAAAACGGGTTTTTAGTTCTTCAAGATTTGGAACAATATTATTTTTAGGAACATCTTTTGCATCAATAGCATTTGCATTATGATTAATTAAAATGGCATTCCATCCGGCTTTTTTAGCTCCAAAATAATCAGAATCGACAGTATCTCCAACATGAACTGCTTCTTCGGGCAAAATATTGACACCACATTTGTTTTTTGATAATTTAAGCGCTTCATTAAAAATTAAAGGGTTTGGCTTTTCTATTCCTAAACCATAAGAGGTAATAACAAAACTGAAATAAGACCTAATGCTGGTTCCATTCAGAATAGATTCGAGTCTTTCATCAAAATTAGAGATGATACCAAGGATGACACCTTGCTTTACCAAATACTCAAGAAGTTCATTAGTACCCGGGTATTTGTGCCAACATTTATTGGTTCCATAACTGTCTATCAAACAGGTTGCAATCTAAAAAAACAACAAAATAGTCTTATCAGTTGAAGTTTACCTAAAAATATAATTAAAATTTTGCAATGCAAGATTCACTAAATTTTGAAAAATAATATTACATCGTCTTATCCTCCCTCTAAAATAAAAACCTATAAATTTCTTAAAATCCTGTTTTAAATTTCATGCAATTAATCAATTATTACTGACTGCGTACAATTAGATTGATAAGGTTAATGTTTTAAAGACTAATGTTTATATTGTATGATGACAAACTGACTTCCAATGATATCAAGCATGCAAATATATTGACATACTTTTTGTTTTGTTATTCAAATTTGTTGTTAACAATCTTTAACTAACATGTTAATTATATTAGTAATATTTAAATTATATGCATTACAATGATATTGAGAGCTTATAATTTTTTAATGTTGAATCTTTAATTCTCTACTAAATTCATTTATTTTTGTCACTTGCAAAGTGTTTACATATAATTAGTCCATTATGATTAAGTATATATTATTATACACTAAAGATAATGAACTGTATGCACACTTTATTATCTCTACCTATTCTTTTTATTAATTTAAATAAGGTACAACTCTATGCATCCTCAATTATTCAACCAAAAATAAACAATTATATATACCTAAGTTTTCTAAGGCGTACGTTATTTCTGTTAGTAGAGCTCATATAAAAAAGTTAATGACATAAATCACGTATGTTCGACATTTGTTCTGACATTGCAATAATGGAAAAAAGGTCAAGCATCTGTCACATTATGTAAAGTAAGGTTAGGGGAAATAAAAATACCAAGGATTTTGGAATTGACAATGAATATAATTCATGTATTAGCTAATATACTATAGGTGATTAAAGTATTTCAAAATTTAATTCGTTAAAGAGATAAAAGTCACATTTAACGTATGTATAGATATGATATAAGGTATTTTGGTTATAATTGTTTAAGGATTTATGATTTAACATAAATTTCCATTAAATTTCTATAAAACAAAATTCTTAAGTTCTATAAAAAACGTATATTAAATTATAAATGAAAATTTAAATACGAAATCAAATAATACTTAGACGCCATTTTTACCTTATCTAATGTTTGTTTATTAACATTCAAATCTTGTTCTCTAAACACATTGTAAACAACGGTTCTCCACCAGTTTTCCCAGCCAAGTCCCGTATGTTTCCCATAAATCGGATGTTCTTTTAAAAGTCTTTTATAATTGATTTTGAAACTTGGCGCCAATTTAGAGCTATCAATAGTTAAACCGTAACGTAAGCCGATGCTTTCATAATGTTCGACTAATTTTGTCATCAAAAGTGTACCCGTAACGTCAAACGTTATCAATCGTGGTTTTATCAACTTCATAGCGTAATGAAAACTTGTCATGTTCACACCCTTTTCTTATAAAAAAACCACTTTAATGGTCATTTATTGAAATACGTTAAAAAGCATTGTTCACTATTTACGTTGGACAATACTGCCATCTTGCGAATATTTTCTGCATTGTAGCATAAAGAAAAATATGCGAAGAACGAATTTATTGTCTTAATTAAAAAAGGGCCTAAAAATGTAATAGATTCGATGTGATTTAAATAATAAAAGTACACATATACAATAAATAAGAATATATATATCATGTGTAAAGTATCTATTAAACGAAAAAATAGTTTCAATTAATAATCACATATTTCCCGCGCTTACGAAATGTAATCAAGAGTTATTCCTACGGAAGTAAACATTTATAAAAACTTATCGTGACTTAATTTTAATTGACAGATAAATAAACGAAAACTTATTATCAAATTTATGAGTTAATATTTAGGATTAATTTGGAACTTATTACAAGAAACGTTTCTAATTTTAATACTTAATACTTCCGCGCGAGTAAAGTGAGACAGAATGTGTTCCTGTTTCCGCTGTTCCCATAAGACATGTCAAGAAACTCGAGAGACATTTTCCCTCGATCGAACAGCAAAAATAATAGCAAGAAGATTGTTTTGAAAGTTTGAACTGTGAAAAATTACACTGTAAGTTCATTTGAGATAACTTCTCGGTTACTTTTAGTTTAAATTTAAAAACATTAAACGATTTTAATGAATATAACATAACCTAATTTCTTTATTTCAGTAAATGCGTTTACAGTATGAAAAATAAAGTGAATGATAGAAAATTCAAGTATTTAAATATGGATTATAAACGTGTAATCCATGTTTAAAAATAAATTCATAATAAATATTTCATTGTAATTTAGTTTTACTTAATACCCAATACTTGTACCACATTATTATTTAATATTATAAATGTTTATAAAATAATTTTTATTAAATTTAACTTTAAAAAAAATGTTTTCTCAACAGTTGTTGTTTTTCAAAAATAAGATGTTATAAAATTTCTGAATGTTTATGTATTTTTTTTATAAATATATGTATAAAAAGAAAGAAAATTCTAAATATACATCATCAATAAATTATTTCATAAAAATAAATGAACATAGAAATAAATAGTTAATTTCACGATTTCATTAATGTATATAAATTTCTTAATATCATGTATATTCATGTATAATTAGATTGATAAGATTACTGTTTTAAAGACTATTTTTTATATTGTATGATGACAAACTAACATCCAATGAATTAAAAATGTAAATATATTGACAATTTTAATTTTGTTATTCAAAATTTTTATTAACAATCTTTAACCCTCTTATTTTGGCACAGGTCTTAAGCTTTAATATGGACACTTTAACTGATCCTTTGGAACCACAAGCTAAGCGGCGTAAAGTGCGACCAAAGACGTTTCAATGGGATTGGTTAAAAATACCAGAATTTAAGCCATGGTTGCGACCCGTTAACGATGATGACACTAAATTCTTCTGTACGGCATGCAACAATTCATATAATGGTGGTAAATCTGAAATCAACAAACATTTTAAAACTCGCATGCACCTTGAAAAGAGTGGGAAAAATCCATTACCATTACCGCAAGTAGAGGAGGTTCCACCCGTGATACGTGTTGAAACTGTTCCAAAAGAAAAAACGTGTAAAGATCTTAACTTTCATTTAAAAGTACAAAATGCAGAGATTCGGCTAGCAGCATTCTTTGCCGAACACAACATATCTATTCAAATTGCACAGTTTCTATTGATCCTCATGAAAACGATACTTCCGGACAGCGAGATTCTAAAGAAAATGACTCTGGGTCGAAATAAGTGCACGAAAATCATGACTAATGTACTTGGTAGATGCGAAAAGGAAAAATTTATTGATAACATTCGCGTGGATAAATTTTCAATTTTTGTAAACGAATCAACGGACATAAGTAATAACAAATGGTTAACTTTCTTAGTAAAGTATATTGACACCGAGACTGGTCAGGCGCGTTGCGAGTTGCTCGAGCTTATAAAATATAAAACCAAAGAAACCACAGACGATACGCTGCTCTCTTCGTTCGAAGACATCCTCCAACAAAAATTAATCCCTTCTCAGAACTTAATTGGTTTGGTCTGTTCCAGTTTCACCCAAATGATGGACCGTATCGGTTCTCTCCTCACTAAACTTAGATCGATTAATCCAAACCTTTTCATCATGGATTGCGTGTGCAATTCTGTAAATATTATTGCCAGTTGTGCAATGGCTAAGCTCTCCCATGACTGCGAAGAGACCATTAAACTTATTGCTTCTTACTTAAAGAGTAGTGGGAAAAAAGTATCCGGATTTACCGATTTCCAACAATCAGTCGAGAATAAGTACAAGAAAGGTGCGAAATCTACACAGAACCGTTGGTTTTTGTTTCACGATTGCGTTATCAAGCTGCTGTCCTGTTGGGATTCATTAGAAACTTTCTTGTCTTTGGAACTTGGCTCAAATAGTAAAAACAAAAGTGCCGAGACATTGTTGCTTACGTTAAAATCTGTGGAAGTTAAGGCAACCTTTTTGTTCCTCAAGCATCAGCTCGCATTCTTCAAACACTTCAGCGATACTTTTCAGAAAAAGTGCACGGTGGTGCACAAATTGCACACTGAGGTCAACACTATGCTGCGTAAAATTGCTTCAAATTATCTCAAACCTCACGTGATTGCGCACATGACAGAGATAAATGACATTGATTTTGAAAGCCCGATGAACCAAGTTAATTTGGATCAAATTCAGTTGGGTACGGAGTGCGCAACTTATTTGCAGAAGCAATTTGAAATGGGAGAAATCGACATGAAAAGGCTGAATGATTTTCGAAAAAGTGGTTTGCAGTACTTAACAGCAGCTTGCGAAGAAATTACAAGCAGACTTCCAACAGCTGACCCAATTTTGTCGAGACTATATATTTTCGAATCATCGTTCGCTTTAAATGAGTCCGACAGAGATGTTAGTTTGGCCGATTTGCTTTTCCTGGCAAAAGAATTCTGCGTCAGCAACGAAGAGGATAAGTTGAAATTGGAGTGGAATACGTTATACCACGCACTGGATGCTAATCTTAAATTGGATTTGGCGAAGATGGATTTTGATGCCATGTGGATTGAAATAGGAAATTTGAGGGACAATCTTACCAACGAACTTATTTTTCCATTACTAAAAAAATTAGTAAATATAGTAAGGATTCTTCCACATTCAACGGTGGAAGCGGAAGGTAATTTTGCAGTTTTGGCTAGCGCCAAATCGAAGAAAAGAAATTTAATGGACGGTTCGACTTTAAATGCTATTTGCCTAATCAAATCTAGTTTAAAAGCCCGAGGAGAAACCAGTGCTACAATGAACATAGATGCAAGGCATTTTGAGTTAATGAACTCAGATAATTTGTATGGTCAGAAACCAGTTAAGAAAGAAAAACTGCAGACGGAGGCTCAAGGTTAACTTTAATTTACTTCACTGTAAATTGAAAAGTATCAATTCAATTCATTAGTTTTAATGTTTCTTAGCGTTTTTGCAGTTTTTCTCGAGCTTTATTCAATTAATAATAAGTGTACAAACTAGGAAATCGTTTTCAGTTTTAGTATTCAAATTAAATTTTGTTTTCTCATTCAGATTTGTCAGACAACGCTTACACGGACGAAAAAATATGATTGCCATTATGTGTGTATAACAAATTATATAAAAGAATTATCTGTTTCAGTGATAGGTTGATATTTTCAGAGTTATAAGCAAAAGTTTTTTTTTTATATCGTAAAGAGAATAATAATTAGAAAAGAAACAAACAATTTATTTGCATTGTTATAAAAAAGAATAACCATTTTGACATCATAATACCACACAAAAATAATGCCTAAGAAATACAAAGTCATCAAAAAAGGTCATTATACATTCATTAAAATTTGCAAAATCTATGCATACTTGGAACAGTTTGTGAATTGTTGATAGATCTTTTTGCGCGGTGTAATTAAATATTTAATTCACGATTGCACTGTACATAATGCCATAAAATATAATACCTTAAATAGCAATTATAGGAGTAAAATGTTTAATAATACTTGATCATAAGCCTGTGAAATTTTTTTTTTTATTTTTGGCTTGATCGAAAAATAACGGGCATAAAGAAAAGACAAAAGTCATAAATATAATTTAAGTTACCTTATAAGTAATGTCAGCAAAAATTTATTTCATGAAATTATTAAATTATTAATAATTATTAATAGCTAAGGAAAATAATGTTTAAAGATGGTTTATGAAATTAATACTATTGAATGTAATTAATGTACTCTACATTGAATGAAAAAATATTCATAAAATTACTATTTATGTAGTGAAAGTAGGATATACTTGAAAAAGTTGATACTTGTAAAAATTACTGTGCATTTAAAGTGACATCACTTTAAAGTCTAACTATGAATGTAAGATATAAGAACAAAATTATTGAATATTACATATGAATATTTCCATGTTCACAATATGAATAGTAATTTGTTGAATATCATTTTCCTGCGAGTAGAAGAATAATTTTTTACATTAGCGTTTCGATGTAAATAATTTATATAAGTTTATGACTAAATGTTGTTCAAACAGCTGTGATATAGAAAAAATAAGAATTTAGGTATAGATACAGATGTAAAATATTTACACGATCATATATCACTGAGTCATTATTGAATTAATTATTCATTCAGTTCAGTTTAATTCTCATAATAGTTTTCCTTCTGTGGGTATAAAAATGTAGTTTATACACTGAGATAAAATTAAGTATAATTGAAAAAACTATTATTGCAATGCATTCTGCTAATAATAGTCAAGGACGTTTTCAAAAAATAATATATGTAATTAATCGTAATATGTTGCCATTTTCAGAAAAATGTTTTGTTACAATAACAATACACAACTAGATTATGTAAAGATTTTAAGGTTCCCAAGACCTTTTTAATTAAAAATATATTTAATTAAAAAAGTATTTATATGGTAAGAAAAAAAAATTACTCGACTATATCATATTTTGTAAAATTAGAGTTTGTTTCAATAGTCTTTCCCAGTAAACGGGAAATTTTTAAAAATTATTGTATGGTACAAATCGTTGTTAAAACTTTTTGACGAATGCAATATTGCTAAAATTTTCAATAATTTATTTTTAAAACTTTTTGAAGATTTACATCTTCTAGATTTACTCACTGATTTGAAACTGATTTGATGAAAGACTGCGTCATTGTTTCATTGTAACATTACGGCACTACACCCTCTAATAAAAAAGAATAATTTGCTTTTTTTTCATAAACTTATAATTAGTTGTAAAAACCTTTTAGTTGGTTGATAAGGAAATAATTGATACGATATATAAGTGGAACAATGTATTGTACAGAGCAATTAAAATGCTAATTAAAATGTTAATATTAATAATACTATGAAAAACAATAATAGTAAGTTTTTACTATACAAAATTAAGTACCTTTAATTTGTCCAAGAAATTAAAATACTAAAAACTGAGTAACTTTTTTATATTTATTAATATTCATAATATTCTGCGCCTATCCTATCAGTAATATATTGTATATATCGCACTAAGAAAAAGATATTAGTGCAATATATTACGCGTATCTTTTCTGATACTGTAATCTTCCAGATGCGCCCGAAGATTATCTGCAACAAATTTTAATAGGAGACATTATTCTGATATTATCTTCTATTAAGAATGTAAACGAATAATATATTATTAATTTTATAACTTTTTAGTTTTATTTTAATATTATATAATTGTATACCGCACAATAACTTCTTTTTCTTTTCTCTCATCACTTTACCTTACTATTTTCTTAACTAAGACACTTATCTAAATGGGATGGGAATTTTTTAAGTACAACTCGGTATCTATATTTTTTAAATATTTTATACACAATACTTTAATCAATGCTTAACAAATGGAATAATATATAATACTTCGCACAGTATGTACAATTACTGCGAATTATCAGTAGAAATATTTAAGTTTGCGCAATATACAAAAGCATGATGAATATAAGACAGTGACACGTATATAAACGTTACAAGATTATCAGATCGTTAAAAACAGCATAATTATTCATTTTTCACTTCAAATTACATACTAAGACTGCAATAATAATAGCATGAAATAAAAATATATATTGGATAAAATATGTAAATCGACTCAGTTGATCAATCATGAAATTGCATTTGCTGATTTAATGCGCCACTACAATCAACGTATCATTTCTTTTGCCTAAAAACGATATCGACGTACTACAAATCGACGTTGGAAAAAAAAGAAGAAAAGAAAAACGCGGGACAAAAATAATAAGCTAAGAAAACAAACGGTGTAGACGGTTATATTATCATAGCAAATACAAAGCGGACTTTCAATGAGATGAGATGAGATCGGCTGATTGCAAATGCAATTCACGCTGCGTTTATTAGCATAATTGCCCGTTTGTGACAAACTAGATCCTAATGTTGCGTAATTTGTATGTTAATTTTAATATAGAAATTTGTATCCGAAAAAGTGTTACGTAGGAAAAGACAGGCATTAGACCCGCGGTTAGAAAAAAAGTTCCTCGCGTCGGGCAGTAAAAAGAGGCCTGGTACCTAGCTTATCCATCACAGTGACAAATGCACGTAGGTTAACAATATTTGACTTTCGAGTGAACTCTACGCTGATATTTTTCTTCACTTTGCGTCGTCGACTTTTAGAAAATTACAAATATATTGCATGCCCTTTGTACAACGTTCCGTAATCGTTGATATCAAAAAATCGTTCCGTTTGCCTTATCAATTTCATTTTTTTTTTGCTCGAAAATTCGCGAACGGGTCATCGCGTTCCAATTGTGTCGTTTATTTGGATCATGCCGGCAAAATTGTCGCGCGCAAACGACACTGACACTTGGAACCGTACGCCGAAAAAAAAAGAAAAAAAAAACGCAAAAATCGCTTGTACAAAATATTCTCTTCTTGTTACGGTGTCGAGTCTGTTCTGCCATTTTAGAGTACCATTGTGGGCAGGGTTACAAAACAATTTCGGACGTACAAATGTAGCGCGGGGCTCGTTTGAAAGCGACAATATTGCGCTGTATAAAGTACTAGAAAAGTTCACACCGTCGTTGACACGTAATTACGGATTGCTCGAATGTTCACGGAGATGTTGTCGTGCGATTAAATTGAATAACAGACGGTACTTACAAAAAATACACTTCTTACAAAGATATACATAACTTAAGAACTGTATCTCAGTAAAGTGAGATCTTAGAGGATATATATATATACATATATATTTATATGTATATATATATATTTGTATACACACATATATATAAATATATTATGCGTTTCTTATTATCATCTCATTATATCATTTTATGTGCTTAGGATCCCTAGATTTTGGGTTGTGGAGGTCCTTTCCAGTTAATCGTATTTACAAATAACTGATATATGCTGATATATGTAACCACTGAGATAACGAGATATTATGGCAGTCATTGTTGCTTTCATTTTTCGATTATCGTTAGAACTTTATATATATATATATGTACGAATGTTACAAATCTCACCTATCCCTAATAGTTTTACGTCAATAAAAGTTTACCTGCTTAATACAGCGATCAGTCTCACAATCGTGTTTTTCAGTACAAATTGTACGAGCACGAGAGAAATCATTTAAAAACAATGTTATTGAAACAAAGGAAAGGTAGAAACAACTATGTCTGACTTCTGGCGTTCATCGCGAGGACAAAAAAAAATGAAAAGAAAATTCGCTCGAATGACTTTGGACATTCTCATTGCTAAATAAGTGAACGTCAATCGGTAAAACCTGGTGTATCGCTTTGTATCCATCAAACATCTGTAACCTTACCGCTTGATAAGCGTCAATTTGGATTTTGAAAAAGGCAAGCTTTAAAATGTGCAAAAACTTCAATTTTATTTCTGCTCGAAAAACATAATATTGGGAAGCATCAATTGTAATAGATTCGTTCTAACTATATAACGTACAACAACTAGTAATTTAATATCTAAAAATGTTGAAAAATCACCACAGGACATTGCAAAGAAACAGTGTCCCGCTTAGCTCAGTATGTATATTCCGTCGAAAAGTCATCAATTTATAAATAATTAGGGTAATTAATGCTTTCCAATGCTAAATTTGTTTATGTATATTTTAGAGTAGAGATAAAATTAAGTTTATGTCTATTTTAAATATGTCTTACTTCGAAAGCCGAATTACACTTACTAAATAATGACGTTTTACATAAGATGTTGCGATCGTGAACAATGTCGTCTGATTTGAGCAGATATTCGAGTCCAGCGAAAGAATTTCCATATACAAATCGGTGTCTCACGAGTTTACAATAACGATACAATGTTAAACAACGATTTCGTTTAATAAAGTAATATAAACGATAATAAAAAAAAGGCACGATTAAAAACGGACGAGGAAATTCCATCGCAAGGACCTGCTGAACTTAAACTATTGAATTGGGTTCGCGTTTTAAAAATATACGATTCCTTTGCGTATAGTGCAAAAAGACGCCGTTTAGCTTACGCAGTACAAATCAATACGAACTAGGCACATGAACCTTTTATTCGTTCGCATATATATATATTTATATATGTACATTACATTATAAATATATATTATATATTATATATATATTATCATTATATATCAATGCTCTTGTATGATGATGGGTGCGTTTATCTTCAGTCTGCTGTCGACTTGGCTGCACGATCAGAAGCCATTATTCCTCGCATCTCGCCATTAATTAAACCAGAAGTTGAACCGAGCGTTATTTGCATTGCGAATAGTAAGTCATTTCGCGAGTCACCCTTTAACGTCAGTTGCAGCGTACGGTACTTTTGTAAAAACCAAAATACAAAAGAAAGAAAGAAAAAAATGGTTTTTGTTCGTGAAGGGGTACGTGAGTGTGTACAGTATGCGAATGTTTCGTTGATCTAAGACAAGTACCTTACAACTAAGAAGAGATAGAGAGAAAGAAAAACATCGACGCATCGTGAAACCAACAGAATCGCCACACAAATATGTACATGTTTTGACTTGTTGTGCATCAGACGGACGCGCTTACAGCTCGCATTCTCTTCGTTTAATTACTAATTATAATTAAATATAAAATAATAAATAATTTATTTATATTTATAATATAATATAATATATATATATTTATGTATATTTAATTTTATATATACTATATTTTATTTGTTTTTATATAATATTGCCAGTATAACTAACCTGGAATCAAACATTACTTCACTTTACCTGGCTAGTGCAATTATCGAGCAAATATCAAAACTAATTTGAATATAAAAATATATAAATTTATTTAGGACAAAAAGAACGATAGACTTTACTTGTATTGCAAGTTAACGAGAAATCATCACAAAAATAAATAAATCAATCGATCGATGATGGTTATTTCGGAGTTCGCGCGTGCCCGTCGATTGCCAAACAGATTCTCAAATGAAATCACCGCTAACCAAAAGCTGCTGAAGTTTCTGATTGACGAAGGACGTACTAGCGAACACCTACGTGTAGGTTCCATTGCACGTAGACATTAATTGCATAGAACAATTAAATGAACACTACGTTGAAAGAGATCATGGAGTCTCTGAACCAATATTGACTGTACAATGAATATATTTATTTATAATATGCACGAATGTGTAAATTTATATATATATAGATGTACATGTATATATATATATATTTATAATTAAAAGATGTATCGCAAAACAAGGACAATGCATCATTTTGTGACACATCGCACACATTCGATGTTTGATTCCAAGCGAAGAAACGCTTCGTAATATTTTCCTTCGCCGCAATTACGATTGTCGTTGGGATTAAATTAGACGGGTACATGCTTTCATGATTAATATACTTATAATTTTATGTATTTAAATTTTACTTAATCTTACTTAAAGAAGTTCCAACAGTGGCAAAGATGATATTTACAAACACTAATAAATCTAAAACATAGTTGACACAAGTAAGTACGAGACAAATTTTAACTTTTACTAAGCTTTAAATGAAATTCATTTCAATGAAGAATTTCATAAACCGATTATCCCCGGCAGTTATTTGGATAACATAATTTCGCAAATTTAAATATTTTACAACAATTTAATTTGTTGGATAACTAAAATGTGAATGGAAAAGATCAATCTTATAATGTTGGAAATTCCTTAATTTTTAAGTTGAAATGTCATTAACATACTAAATTTACTTCAAAAATAATTCTTTTATACATAGCTTGTAATTAAATTTTCTTTGCTATTAACAACGGTTTTTTTTACAAAATTTACTCTCATGTAACCATGCAATGTTACAAAACTAAAGCATTTATTTTTGCAAATGAAATCATCATGATTAAAATGTAACTGTAACAATTAAATTGAATCAACATTGAAATAAATATACATAATAACATTTCACCTTAATTGTTTAAACCTTAATATATTTGTACGTATTTTAACGAATACAATGACCGTACCAGCTGTCGTGTCCAAATTGCACAAACCAAAAATCTTTCCTTTATCACTTTATCTCGTTAAACCAGTACGCGGCATTGCATTTCATCTATTTATATAATGTACAATGCAATAATAATGCCGAGAGTTTGGAAGTGACAGTTTGAAATCATTATGCTTTTGTGTGATGTGCAATTTTGTACTCTGAGGCTGAATTTGGATATAGATATCTTCGTCGATTCATTTCACTTGTTACAAACAATTCCAAACTCTATGAACGCTTGTTAAACGAGCGCGTCTCAATATTCGAACGCCTCACTTTCCACCCACTCAAATTCTCCCAGATTTTTCGCAATCGCAATCAGAGCGAACCGTGTCGAAGTTTGAGTTTCGCTTAACATTCGGAGGCTCGGGCATTGAGGCACGCCAACAGGTACTGTCATCTTGTGCATTTTATTTGTTCAATAATGTCCCTACTTCTAAATTAGGAACTACAAACGACGTCCATCATAGTAGAAACATTATCGTTTTCTTTATCCGCACCAAGTTACAGTTGACCTGAAGTACCGCGAATAAGTCATAAGTTTTCCAGGCTGCCAATCCAATAAATAACAAGTCTTATTACTTAACGAAACGTCATGGAAATAACGCGAGGATTTCGAAGATTCCCATTACATAATTTTTTTTCAATTCAAACAATCTCTGGAACCTTTCTCGAGGGCGGAACGTATACATTAAACGAAAAAAAAAAAGATAATTAAAAATAAAAGATTGGCGTCTTGGAGCTGGATATAAAAGTATTTATCAAACGCAATTCTCGATTGCCCAGAAAACGGAAGCTGTGGAAGGGTATTTCTTTAGAATTATTATTAGCAATTTCCCATTACTTTTGTTCATACAAATAAGTGAAGATAAAAAAAATCCATGAACGTCTTTGATCTTTTACGTCAAACTGCCACACGCTATTCAACGCCGAATACACAAATGTCGTCTGCAACCCCTTACCCCCCTCCCTCCCTTCCCATTATTTTATTAAATATCATCACAGAGTCTTGATGTATATTTCTTTTTTTTTTTTTTAATTTAAATCCGGTCAGCTTTGCGAGGAGATGCTCGTCTTCGCAAAGTTGCCGGTGTCACATGAAGATGTGGCAGTTTATTTATAATAGAACTACGTATATGCTACAAATGGTCGTCGGCGGGATCGTTTTATTACATTAACTTTCTTATCATTCATTATTAAATTATGCTTTCGTTCCCGTGACGCTCCATAACAGTCAATTCATAAGATTTTGGCTATCATTCATTTGTATCATTATAAATATTTTAACTTTGACACTTCAATAAAACTCTGCTGGACAGTCCCCCCATCCATAGCCCTTGTAATCTGGGAACGGCGCGTATCCCTGGTGACAGATTTTCGAACTGAAAGTCGTGTATAAAGCTTTGTACTCGATGCATTTTACGATATCATTCATTTCTTAGATATAAATATTAAATTTAATTTTCTTTCCTTCTCTATGTTCGGTAATTGTGTACAAATTATTTTCACAATAATTAATCACTATGGTTGGACCTTTGGAGGAAAGAGGGAATGGGAAGGGTAGGGGTGGGAAGTGTTGCATTAAAATTGACAATTTAAAATGGATGATTCTTTTTTGATTCCGACAATCTTTTGTGCACTTTAAAGTTTATATACTTCAAATTCTTCGATTAGTTGGTAAGAGCTTGTTGCGTGAACAGTCGGTTTATCATACGGTGGTCACTAAAAGTTAAATATAAATTTATCAAAAATTTATCTACATTCTCACAAGCTCGATCGAATCACAGTCGTCTAATTTTGATTTTTGATAACTTTTTGAGAAGAAAAATATTGTCACATGACTGTGAATAAATTTTGCTGCTTTTTTTTTACATTTTGATCTTTATTCTTAGTGATTAAGTTGGATGGTAAATATTACTGTTTTATGGCAAACAAATACAAATATAATATGTACAAATGGTATGATAGAAGATAACAAATTAAATTGAAGAACGCAACATTTTAACAATGAACGTAAAGGGCAAAAGCTGGTGAAACGATCTTGGATCACAAATTTATGTTAACTTCTTGTATGATTATAAAATTTGTACCAGAATATATATAATATATAATATGTATATATGTATATATATTTGCGTATATATCAAATAAAATCATCATTTAACGAGTATTCCCGCAATATACGTCTTAATTCGCGTAGTTTATATTATATCACACGAATTTATATCACGATGTCCTTTAAACGCGAAGGACCCTTAAAATACGATCGAAGTCTCCTGCGTCAAAAAAGAAAGATACTCTTTTGGGCAACAAGAGATTCGTTTATAATTAAATGTCTCAAATCTAAGTAAAAAATAATTAAGATTTTAAAAGGAATTTCTTAAAAATTTTATTCTCGGTCGAAGTAGAGAATGGAATACTTTTATCAAATGTGGGCCACCATCACTGGTTTACTTTAAACATTCATACACAAATTATTGTGTTTAAACGTAAAACTTTTTTATAAGGTCAATCAGCAGTGGTGGTTTGGATTAAACGAAAATTATAATGAATTAAATATATAAAATTGTCGATAAAAATATGCATTTAAAAGTGTGCGTGACGTTACAATGAATATAACATCACACTTACGTTAGTTTGAGAATATAAGAAATAAATAAAAAAATGAAATATTTTAAACTTTATATGAAAAAATATTTGTATTTATGGTACACAAATTAAACACAAATAAATCGATGATGTTTTACATATAATTATACGACAAAACAAAATAATCCTAACATTGAAAGCTGATAATTCCAATAATTCATCAGTGTAAAATAAATCGTGAACATAAATTAATCGAACAACAATAGAAACGTTCTTCCACAATTGTAAATTATATTTCATAAAAATTGTATTTTACGATATAAATATTAAAATGAAATAAATATTTAATTGTTAGAAATGAATCAATAGAAAAATATGTGAACCATGTCAATAGTTAATTAATTGCAACAAATCCATGAAAGTATGTTTTTTAAAAAAAAAGTGAATATCTATAGGTATAACAATCTTAGTTGATTAATTACAATATTCATTGTAACGTGACTTTCAAATCGCGTAATAAATTTTACGCGTTTGCACCATCAACTATTTCCGGAATTAATTAATGGCAGAAATAGAAAAATTTACCAAAGCAAATTATATATGCACAATTTGCGATAAATAACAAGTAAATCGCAACAACGATCGATTCAGGAGAAAAAAAATGTAAAACAAAAACTGAAGTGAAATGTCGTCGATCTTAAACTGAAACGTCTTTAGAATCGAAATACAGGAAGAAAAAAAAAGGAATTAAAAGCAACATTCGATGAATAAATAAATAAAAATTAAATATTCTTCCGAACCATCCACCGCTCTTGATCTGGGAACTTGTAATAGACTTGCTGCTTTGTGAAACTGACGTTCAATTCGAAACGGTCACCGACAACGGCCGTGTATTTCTGTACAGTCTGCCTAATAAGTAATAATCGTACCTCTAACTACGCGACCTAACAAATTCGTTATGAGAATAGAAGAACGCTCGGGTAATAATAAATTAAGGTTCTACGCGTGACTCTGACATTAATTGGTGATCGATTGCCTGGAAGATGCGTGCATGGCGAAATCAACGAGGGGATTGGCGGGTCCTGCAACCGCGGCGTTCACCACCGGCTTACAGATGAGCGTGTGCGGGTGTTCCATTTGCTTGATTCGCACGGTATCGGCCAGGATTGGTGTCACTGGCTTATAATGAACGGACGTTGGCTTCGGCGAGGCGACCGCCGATGCTTTGTTCGAGCTCTGCACAAATTTCACGAGCTTGCTCTCACCTAAACCTTGATTGGAAGACTCGTCGTAGCCGGAATCAGAAGACGAGTCGCTGAATGTTTTGCCATTGCTGGCGGGCTTGGAGGAGGAGCCGTCGGTCCCGGACTCGACGCTGTGCGCTGGACTGGCCGAAGCCGAACTGTGCACCGGACTGGCCGACGCCGAGCTGTGCGCCGGACTGCTGCCGGATGTTGCGCTCGTTGCTTGTTGCTGCTGTTGCTGTGCCCTGGGTGAACAGCTGCTGCATGGCTTCTGCGACTTTGACTCGGTGATGATTTCACCATATTTACCCTTAAGGATCACACCGCAGCAATATACTTCTCTGTAGAAAATGGAAATAATTTTTAGTTGTTATTAATTAGATATTTATAATTCATTGTTAACATCCTTTGGTTTGTCGAAAGAAAATACCATTAATTAGAGAAATTTTATTGTTAAATTACTTAATAATTATTCATCTGTGAACATTTCTTTCATTTAGAAGAGCTCATGAGTTGAATTGCTGATGAATTTTAAACGTAGTGAAAGTTATATTTACTCTATGTTCAAGTGTTTTATATTACATTTCAACAAACTTGTACTTTTACATTTTTTGGACACACAATTTTTTATTAAAAAGTGATTGAAAAACATACATTTTTCTTGTGTTGATGCAAACGTTTGTTGTCTAAAACTTTATTACGTTCAATAAACTTTATACAATTTTATACACATTGTACAATTATATAACTTAAATAGATTAATATAAAAATCATTACAAAGAGATATAAGAAAAAAAATGTACTTGTGTCTATAATTTGTAATGTATAAAAAGTGCTTCAAAACATAATTGAAAATAAAATTAAATCTGTTCAATATTGAAACATTAAGATGTATTTGTATTCAATTTAAAATAAATTAAGGTCTAAAAGTATATTTAGATATTTGATTATAAATAAATATCTGTTAAAGCGTTAAATCAAACCAACAAATTAGTTTACCTTTTGAAGTAAGTTGTATCAATGAAAATTCCCAAACTAAAATGATTCTTCACACCATTTTCTCTGTTAATCAATTGTTTTTCAGTTACTGTAATATCATCCGTGTCCATTGGGCTGCCTGATCTACTGGAACCTTTACTTCCATTTCCAGTCATCTCTTCTTCTATACGAATGTAACAACAAAGATAATATTTATACATAATTAATATTAAAATATATTACTTATTATTATACAAAATTTGTTTCAATTACTTTAATAATAAAAATGTTTAACATGTTCGTTTAAATCACTTCAATTATCCTTGAAGCAAGCACTTTTTTAAATATCAAATTAATTCATCAAAACACTCTCGTATCAGTGATAATAAGTAAAAGTAAAGAATAATGTATACAATTATAAATCATAACAATATATAATCTGTATATTTAAATACATATACTTAAAGATTATTGACAATAGATAACAAAGAAATCACGAACCATTCATTTCGTCGCTCATGGATGGACTGTCTCTGTCTGATTTCTGGTAAATATGCTTCTTTTTGACAATCTTGTCAAACTTCTCTGGCATATCTTTCATCTTTTTCTTATTTTTCGACTTAAACTTAGTCAAGGACTTGATACCAGGACCAGCGCGTGCATCCACGACCTATATTATTAAAATAATTTAAATAAATAAATGTGCCATCCAGCAGACCCAAAATACCGAACCCTTTACTCAATAACAACTCACATGTCTCCAATGACGATTACTGCCAGCTGGCAATTTTTTCCATCTTTTAACCAGGAGCACGCAAGCATTGCATATCTCACCGGTGCGTCTTTCCTTCAATTGGAAGCATTCTATGAAATCCTCCTCGTACTTCTTGCTGTCCGTAAATCTGGAACTAAATAAAAAAACAAAAAAAAATAATAATAAATAAAAAAAATCGTCAAACAACTTTGATCCGACACGACCGCCATTAACTTCCCCTTTTGAAATCGCTTTGTTACAATGTTGCTCTCAATATAGTAAACATAAAATGCAAACATTACTCAAACCAACGATAAACAATGTTTACCAGATACAAAAATAAATAACCAAAAAAAAAAGAAAAAAGTAGTCGATAAGATGCAATACAAATTTAGCGTTATCTATGAGACGTGAAAACAACAGTGAGCACTCGTACGATCGACATCTTACATATTAAATCCGAATACATAACATCCAAACACCATCGCAAACTTTACTTTAAAGGCTGTCAATTCACTCGAAATGCGACGCGTATTTGGAACGCGAAACAAAAACAGAAGCGACTTCGTGCGGGTTAAAGTTTGAACGAAAAGTTGAAGGGAAGTTTTACCTGCTCGATTTGGCTTTGCAGATGCAGCAACCGGTGGTCGACCGATAAACCTTGGGCTTGTGGAAACTGAACATCTTGGATGCTTTTGCTTATATTCCTCGTTCGTTTCTGTAACGCAAAACGGTGCTCCGTTAGTGCTGTCCTTGTTGTTGTCAGCGGTGCGGTCGAAATTGCCATATGTCCGTGAAACTCGACGACGAACGATTGTTAGCGCTCGGCCAATTGGTCGGCATGACCGGCGCGAATTTCGACCGAAGCCGAATAAGTCGCGCGCGCCGCCATAATGTCAATTTGGAGCGGCCAGTGTTCGCGGAGAGGCCACGGGCAAAGTGGGAGCGAAATGGAAAAAGAGAATAAGCCGAAATTATCGCGCGATAACGACAATAATAAATACTTGCGCGACGCGCGAACGTAGGAGGCGCGATAAGAGCGCGCCGTCGATATCCCGCTTGGATCTACGAGTTCGATAAGGACGTATCCCAACGACTTTCGGGTTGGCACAGTGTGTACATTGTTGTCGGTGCATAGTAGTGAGATGCTACGGCTACACGCGCTGTGACGCACGCACGCTGTCAAGCGGCCCCCCCGTACATAACCTCACTTCTCGAGTACCCCTTCCCGTTTAGGCAGGGACGGACCAAGCGTCCGGGCCAAATTTGTGTAACAAACGAGAAAAGAAAAAGGACGATAATAATAATAATTTGTCCGAATCAACGTTTCGTCGGCTTATCGAAAGTTGAGCCCAATTTGACTGATAATTTTGATTAAATGTCAAATAAAAGGATCGATGATGTGCATTTGACGTATCAATTTTGTCGTTGTATCTTCCACATGGCAACACTAACAGACATATTAATGGCACTGTAATGTCATTTTAACATTCGAGATAATAATGGGACAGTTATATTGATAAAGGATCAGTTGAAACGATTTTTGCACTGAGAACAATGTTTTTTGTGTTTATAATAATGAACGATGTTATTTTAATATATTCTGGGTGAATTCTTAGTATTACGTGGTTATTTTGCGAGCATTGTGTTACTCATTTTAATTAAATTTCAATACATTATTATACAAGAATATGAATTTTAACAACTATATAAATTGAAGCAAACATTTTTCAGTTATTATTTAAAAATAATAGTTTTGTTACAATGTTGTTTAATTGATGTTTATTCAAATTAATCGGTATTGTTTCTTTTTATAAAAAAAAAAACAGTTTAATTTTAATGGTAAGAAAAACTAAACTCGGCCATCAAAAGGTTTATATAATTTACTCGCATTGTTAAGTGGCAGGTAAGGATAATTACAATAATTTGACTTTGGGGAGACGCTCGAGTAAAAACACTTTTCATAGTATGAAATAGGGATACGTATATAATATGCTAGTTTAATTTTATTCAACTTTCCTTAATCAAATAAATTAGTGCCTTTTATAACCATGAATTATATGACGGTTATTTCTAATGATAAAATTTATGAAGTGGAACGTGTATTTATTATATCTTTATTAATAATCAAAACATTATAAGATGGATATACAATAAATTTAAGTAAAAAGCATTTTTATTTAATTATTTGTATATTAATTGTGAAGTTAAAATAATTGATTTAAATTATGATTATACTAACTTGAGTAGTTTTATTGCAACTAAAATGTCCTACTTTGAGTCTCAAACAAATGACAATATTGATGATTATAATGTTATAACTTGTGATGTAAAAAGAACAAGCACCAAAAACATTTTAAACATGGACGATCGATCAACTTGTGAAGCAGCACTCAGTACACTTGCAACGAAAATTTGGAAATATTTCTGTCATAATACAAGAGGGCTGATTAGTTCCCCAATGGTGGCAATACTACTACATTATACAAGCTTGGAGAGGGGATAGACAAAAAGGCCTAATATTCAAAATGTCTAGCTATGGTTGCTGTAGAATGTTATTTCAGCAGTCGGATTCTGCAAGTCGATAATAATTTACATATGGAGGATGATTTCAAAGGCAACCTGTATACTGTCGTGTCATGTTATATGTATATATAAATATTTATTTATAATTGTAGTGACTTATAATAGGAAATTATTTTTTAGTGTAACTAACAATATATAAAACATTTATTTTGCAGCAAATTATTAATAAAGAAGTACCATTTGAAACTTGAGATTTTATGTGCATCTATAAATATTTATTATAATTAAAATAAAATTATAAATTAAATTACAAATTATTTTTTTACATTTAAATTCAAATATTTAAATATAACGTCTTAAATTAAATTCTATTGTAATTTCTAATAAGAGAATAGATGAACATCAGTTTTGATGTAATTAATTTTAAAATATCAAAATGTCTTAAATGTCAGTCAACGCAATGTCAAAGACTAAATTAAAGAAGCATTTAAAGAATGATCAGAGAAATACTTGACAGAAATCCAAAATTTTTTATTTAATAGTTGATTACATTGTAACTTTCGTGAATACTGAAATCAAATTTTAACATGAATAAAGATTTAGAGGAGAAATTTCTTTATATAATTTATTTGAATTGTACTATTAAATTATAAAATTTGTTTATATTTTTAATTACAGTTTATTATGAATAAATGTTACACTGTTTTATAAACTGGAAACAAATATTATTTACATAACACATTCTTGTTTTATTTTAATGGCAGGTTAACAAAAACAATTCATTCTAAAAGTTGAATAAAACACAAATTAGTTACATAGTAAAAAATACAAATAAATAAATAATTAGTTGATTTATTTATTAATTAGACGTAGAATAGTTAACAATGGATATCTTAGTTTGTTTTGATAGGAAATAGTTCAATTAGTATAAGAAACCTCAACAAAATACAATAAAAGTATAATAAATTAAATTAAAATTACTTTCAAATAAAACTTTGGTAAAATTATTAATAACTTCTCTTATAATTTATAGTAAACTAGAGATGTAATTTTAAATTATAAGATCCAGTTTTTCAATTTAGTTTCAACAATAAGAACAGTCACAAACAAATTTCTCAAAATACAATTAGTTTAAAATTAAATTTCCGAAACTTTGAATTTCACGAGTAATAGAAAATGACGAAATATCTAATTGAAATCGAAATACTTTCAATTCCGAAAACTTCCCAAACCTAATTGCATATTGTCAATTTCAATTTCATTCCATTTCGTTCAATGTCAACATTTTTTACAGGGTTTAGGGGCCCTATTGTCGCGAATCCGCCACTGCCATTAACATAACATAACGCTCCTCCGATATGATAGAAGTATCGCGACAAAACTCGTGAATCCGAAGCTCTCCTCAACCGACTGATATTGAAAATCCAAGCCATCGCCCGCGAACAAAATCAGAAGCTGAATCCCAAGCGAACAAACAAAGCCAATTCAAACGAATCCCCCATTAATTGGATCGCGTTTCTGCGATTCGCATGGTCGCGCGTATTATTTCGAAATGGAATATTTGCACGTTTATTTATAGACGCCGGGGCATAAGCATAATAACAAGAAAAAGAAATAAGAAAAAAATAAAAATGGTGTTTTTATGCTCCTTCACGAGCTGGCTACTTGTTACAGAAAAAGGAAGATAAGGATGGAAAGAAGAAAGACAAAAAGTGAAAGAGGACGGACATCGTGCGGATTTATAAATAGGCGTTCATTCAAATAAACAAAATAACAGGTGGGACAAACAAAGCGTACGTTGGCAAAGGTCTTTTACGCGAGTCACTTTAAAATGTTTACAAAAATTGCGCGCACTGTAAGGGAATACTATTTTTTTCTTATCAAATGTTATGTTAGATACCCTGTAAGCGAGTAACATTATTTAATATTAAATAATAACCCAAAGACATAATATCTCAAATATTACTATAATATTTTTGAAACATTATAAAGAACTTCTTTTATTGAATGCTTTAATTTTTTATTTATATAAATATAATATATATATATTATATAAATTTATTTGAAACGGACGTATAACATTCATGGCACATTACTGAGATATTATTTAATGTCATTGATATTAAATAATATTTTAAACATATTATGTTATTATATAAATAATATTCATTTATTTATCATATCCCTGGGATATTATTTGCTTATACACTGAGAAAAATGAAATAGTATATTTATCAATAAATTCTGGGGTATTGAACCTATATGTACTCTGTAGGTGTAACTGTAATAATTTATGGAAAAACTAAGTATATGTAATGCATACAATTCTATAAACATAGAATACTATACAATGTGTATAGAAAAAATTCCCAAATATTATAAGTGATACGCATACAAAGAACGTATAGGTTCAGTATTCCAGGATTTATTGCTAAATATGCTATTTATTTTTCTCGGTGTAGAGTAACAACCAGGTGCATGATATTGTTGAAAATACAATGTAAAATCTAGATTTACAAATGATGTTATTGTTTTGTAGTACAATTCAAATTGCGGCTAAAACGTAAACATCGTAAAATAAACAACGTAGCATTGTTTTCGTTTGGCAGATTAAACATGATGGGCAGTTAAATGAAAGCTCTGCCGAGAGTACAATTTACTATCTAAGTGTTACAGTAATCAGATGCCTAGTATGTGCCTTTCATTTAACTAATTGAAATATAACAGATCATTATTAGAAACCATTTTAAAGAGGGGAAAAAGAAGAAAAACTTTTTCGAGATACGCCCGATTCTTAGGAGTTAATTACAATGTACAAATATTTGTGTAAAAATGAATTATTGAATAAATGAAAGAATACAGATATGAAATATTGATGTTTTTAAAAGACAAAAGTACCAGTTAAAATGTATTTATACTTAAATGAACATGTTTTCTTTTAAGAAATTGTAACTTTTATTGAAAAACTGACACGCATCTGTAAGAAAGTTGAAAACAGTCTGTCATATTTTTCTCCTATAACTATATCTATGTAATTTGTAAAAAGAAAATAACGATTAACATTTTTTTTTATCATTATTACCTCTTATTAAGTGCCAGTGAACGAGAAGTTTTTAAAAATTATTGAGTGTACAAATCGACTTTTCAGCATTTTTCGGCAGTTTTTTGGCAACTTTTATCCACAAGGGATATATTAAAAAGCATATTATAAGCAGGAAAAACATTTCTTTGCCATTTCAAGTACAAAATAGATTTTTATTCAAGGTTGGAACAAAGTAAATAAACCGTTTATTTATTTACTTTTGCAGGCTTAATATAAATTCATAAAAGTATGCTAAACATCTCTCTTTTTTTCCCCCCCTCATTCCATCGTCGGCGAGGCGCGCACGAAACGCGACTCACGCGGCGGAGGTGGGGGGACAGACGCGGTTTAACGCCAGCTCAAAATAAACCTCTTTCTCTTTCCCCTTTGCGCGCTTATCGCGACTCCTTGCGGGATTCCGAATCGAGATCGGCTCTTTCGCCGCGCGAAATCGTCAACCGAAGCGGCGGTGTGCGCGCGCAATTGCTCACCGGAAGGAAGGAAAAAACCTGTCGCGCCTTCGGCCACCGCCGACCCCTCGCTGGTGCCTCTTATCTCCCGTTCCGAAAGTAAAACCCCCCGAAATTGGAACAGCCGTAGCCGCCGTTGATTTGTATTTATATATCAATGAAACGGAATTGCGGGGCATTGTGTGATAAAAAAAATAAGTGGGTCACGCGTACCCCAGTGGCGCTCGTGCGACCCCATTTCTCGTGGCGCGTACCAATTTGTCCTACTTCGTCAAGATAACTCCCTTTGTGCAAGTTGTTTAAGGTGAAACATCGGTCGTTTATCACTAGATTAGTGTATTTTTAATTATTTTCGCGGTATAATTTAATTATAAGAATGTCTTAGTGATAAGCCAATTGTTTACAATGGGAGATATTGATTTAGTGTGAAATATTAATTTTTATATTGTGTAATTACTTAATTTTGCTGTTTTTATAGCGAAATAACATTTATCACTTCAAATATTTTAATATTAATTTATTTAATAAAAATAAATTAAAACATCCCAATTTCGTGACTATAAGCATTGAGGTTTCACCTTAAACGCGCCGGGCGAGCCGCGTTTTGTCATTAATTATGTAACATTTGATCAGGGGAGAGGGAGAATTTGCGTTCCCAGCAAGCGATGCGACTTTTCCGCGGTGTTATAAATAATCATGGAATAAGCATTCCCATTGCGTGCTTTTTTGAATTCCATTCCCCCTTCCTATAATTCTACGAGTAGAATTTCAATTTATTCAAATTTGACACAATTTTATTCGTAACCCTCTTCCTCCCACCGGCAAAAACTATTTGAAATTTTTATTGCAATTTTATTTATTAATCGTACCTTTATCTATAAAGTGAAATTTGTATCGGTGAGTTTTAATTTTGTAGCCATTTACCTTACCTTACCTTAAAAATAAAGAGTTGCTAACATTAACGATTAAAATTCGAGTTAACAAAAATTACATTTTTGCCAGCAGCCTCTTTATATGATATATCTATCATCAACTGCTAAAACAACATTTCTTTATTTTTATTTGCCCGTAAACAATGACAGTTGAAATTCATTTTTAAACAACGCGGTCTGAAAGCATTACGAGCGACGGGCGTCTTAAAAATAAATAAACGAAAAGGAAAATGAAAATGTAATGCGTGCAAACAGCAGCAAAGATATAGGAGAATTTCGCGGTATTTATATCGGCGACATGCGAGGAGCTTGCATCTGTCAAACGCGCGTAAACATTACGCGCAAGACCACGTGACGAGTAATGACTGCGCCGAAACGCAGAGCCGCGGATCAAAATGTCGCGGTGAAAGTCGACGGGAAAATGTCGGGCTCGCGTAATTGAAACGGGTTTTGGTGGGCTTTCACCATGTTGCTCGAAGCGACGCGACGAACGTACGGATTAACCGTAAAATGAGGGCGGACGAGCGTAGTTTTTCGAACAATTAAAAGCGTATTTTCGAAGGGGAAAAAAGCCGCGAACAAAGAGTCCTCCCGGCGTTCGCAACAAAGTTACAGTTTACTCTGTTTACGTCAAGATGTCAGTAGCGGATGGCGATAAAGTTAACCGCAGACGAGATAAAGTCAAGATAAATTCGTTCACTATCGAATCCGATTTGTTTTTTCTATTTTTAGGAAAACAGAGGGCACAATCTATTTCTTTATTCTTTCTAATTCAGTTTATAATACATCAGAGTTTTCACTTATTCTAGCTTTATATGTTCTTTTTCGAAGTTATTATATATGAAATAAATTACTATATTAATTTATTAGAATAGTATAATTATAACTTTGTAATGTCAATTATCTAATGATAATAATTTCTTTATACATATATTTAGACGATCCAATTAAATAGAGAAATAAAATTAATTAAAAATTTTACAATTTTTATTGTACTTTTGTAGCTTTATGTCCTCAAAATATCAACCAGTTTGCGAGCAATTCTAGTTTGACAATATTTTTCAGCTTAAATTGTTATATAATTTTTAAATAATTATTTAATCGATAACAAGAGTAGTTTTCGTATGAATAGAAATTTCGATTGGGGTAATGACAAATTTAATTACGCTTATAAATTTACTGAATCTAATTATAAACATGATACTGGGCCATTGAATTGAAAACTTTTTTTTCAAAGTTAAACGGGTTTCAATTAATTTTCCATTTATTTAATAATATAATTTTATTTAATTGTTCATTATGTTAAAATGAAAGCATTTACTGTGGTAATATACATGTCTGATAATTAATACAAATTATATATATTTTGAATTGTTTTATAATTATTAGAGGTATAATAGTGTTACCCAAGATTAAGTATTTTGATTAAGATTAAATTGTTCAAATGCAAGTTACAATTATAATGCAATAATCATTAATATTATTATATTTGTTTATAAGCATTAAATTAAGAAATTTTGAAAGTTTCAATCTATAATGAAATAAAATATGACAATGATAAAAGGTAATTATTATCTTAAAATACAATTAAATTGAAAAATACTCATGATACAATTAAGTGAACATAATCAAACGTTTAAACAAAATACAAAACAAACAAAAAAATTACATAACAGTAATTTATAGTAAATGTATCCAGATAACTAAAAAAATCATCACATACTGATAAAATTACTTTAAATGGGTATAGAAGTTTCACTGAACTTTTATTTCCCACCTCTGGTTATTAGGCGACTTATTGTATTATTCAATCGTTTTGTTTTTTTTTTTTTTTTTTTTTTTTCCAG
>JABFPN010000145.1:0-66800 GCA_022817305.1 Leptoteleia sp. ZL-2020 | reverse complement strand
ACATTCACAATTATCTGTTAGCTTAATTAAAGCGGCAATGTCGAGCAAGTGCGTCGATATGCGTACAAAAAAATTAATAAATAATTGTTAACATTAAAAAAAATAAATATTTTTAAATAAAAAGTAAGGAATATTCTTTAACATATATTTATTGCCTTTATTTTTATAGATGCATAATAAGGTAACATATATGTGACAAATATGTTCGCATATATGTGGCATATATGTTCGCATATATGTGACATATATGACATGCAGTGAACATATATGCCGTATATATGTGACATATATGCCTGAATATATGCCTACATATATGGTAACCTATATAAAAAATTTTTCATGCGCGGTTTTTACCAAATTTTATATGCATATTCAGTAGGTCTGAGAATCGGTTACAATGTATTTTTCATAGACCTAAATAAAAAAAATGGCAAAACAACGTTTGCCGGTCTAGCTAGTACTATATAAAAATTCTAAATCAACATGTTATTCTTATTGTCTAAAAATTAAACAAAATTATATGTCATTTTTTGTAACGACAAGTTTCAGTAAAACTAAAATCAAAGAATAACTTCAACTTCAAAGAATAAATTTGACAGAATTTAACATTTATATGTAATTATTTATATAAACATACAATTAAATAAAATTTAGAAATTTTAAAAAGTTATATCGAAACTTTGTTAGAATCACATGTACTATGTTTTCATTTTTAATTGTGAAAGAAGTTACGCACGCGATAATATATTTATAATTAAAAACTAATTTGAATTATTAATCCGAATAAAATTCTTTTACGTACTTGTTTATTCAAATTTATAACAAAATACATTTAAACTCTTTAATGCCCGGTGTATTACATATGATATAGTAACTCTGATGTAACATTCTTATGAAAACATTTAATAATTTATCAGAATCTTTCTATGTTTATTCAATCAAAAAATCAACATCTTCTAAACTGATCTAAATTAATTGATACAACTTCTGAACGTGTAATAGACGATGTTTCTTATTACTGTTCTGAAACAGAAGCCATAAATAAAATTTCTTTGATAAAGTTCATAAATTATAAAGTTTAATGATTAGTTCCTCCAATTCAAAAAAGTTTACAAAAAGGAAAAGCTTTCATTAAACCGCAAATTATTACAAAGTTAAAAACTTTTTAATTTTATTCAGCAAAGTTGAATAAATTGTTAATTAAGTTTGTAATAAAATTAATTTAAGTCTTTTTTTAATATTTTTTATACGTTTTACGTTTTAAATTATTTATTTATCAATATAATTTAATAAATAATAAAAAAAATATAAAATATATAACGAGATTAATATCAAAGGAAGAATTTTTGTTAAATATGAATAAACAGGTATCGTATTTATTTGCGATGTTTTCAATAAAAGTAAACAATCTAGAACTCTCTTTGCGCAATAAATAAGACGGTTCATTTAAATTGATAATTAATATGAATTGTCTAGGTACTCGCCGTCGATAAGAGAGCCAGGATACGACGCGCCTGCTTCCGTTGAAGAATTGTACTTTGGCGTACAAAAACAAATTGCTCAGAATTACTACTATCCTCAACCAATCTACGAAGACAACGTATCGCATAAGACTGCATATTCAATTTATTCTCCCTTATCAGGTAAGATAATTATGTTTTGCATATTTAATTACTGCAGCGAGTCATATTAAGGGATGCATTTCGAGTTTTAAGATATACCAGTCTAGAAAAAATTTTTTTAAATATATATCTTTATAAAGCAACCAGTTCTATTTAAATAACACTGAAATTAATAAAAAATTGGTTTATTATTTGTAGACATGTTTTATAGAAAAAATACTCATTAAAATCATTATTAAATTTATTTAATAATTTTCTTATACTAGAAAGAATAAGAACGCAACAATCTTATTCTTTGATAATAAATTATCGTCTGCAAAGTAGTTGATTAATATACTCCATTAACCGACCAATGTTATTACTGTAAAGTAGGTATATTATATTAATAAAAAATAATCGTAATTTCGATCCGAAGGAAATGCATACCCTCATAAATTAATAACTTAAAACTCTATAAAAAGTTTTATGATGCATTTACTTTCACTTTAATAGCATATTTCAGGTTTAACACGTTTTTATAAAATTATAGCAATTCTTTTTTTTCACTTTGATAGTTACGGTATTTTATGCAAGTTTTTAATTCTAATGAGCCTATTAATTCGTATTTATGCCAGTCATTTTTATATATTTATGAAGATATCCTCTTTTTTTTTTGCAATTTCTTTAATGATGAAAATTTCAGTTCAAATGTTAACTGCGATTCGAAAATTAATTGAAGCGGTTTTAATTTCAAATCTCATTTATGATTCCGTGAAAGTAGCGCCAAAATATCATTTCGCTGTTGAAAGCGAACGGTTGATTGATGAACATAAGGGATTCTATTTCCCATAGGCGTAGTTCCGATTTAATTGCGCGATTTGGCGATGAAGAAATGTTTCGCACAGTGGTGCGAACGTTAAAAAGATCTCCGCTTTATCCGTGCGTCGGTTGCAGTGAGAAAGTTTGCTCCTCTGATATAATAATGATCATAATGAAACACGGAAATCCTAGGTAGAAAAGTTATGACAAATCGATGCGATTTTAAACGTCCGTCTATTCTAATCATTCGGCAACTTTCTTTTTCGATCAATCTTTTTTTTTTTTCATAATCAAAGTGGAATGTTTGAATACACTTCACCTTCGTATATTATGCCTCTATTTCTGTTTCGATGTCAGTATCATTTTATGGACCGTAAACAGGTTTAATGTATATGATTCGATTAAATGTGGCATTAATTTTCACTTTTAGAAAGAATGTTACGAATGTTGGATGTTGGGGAGATCGAGCTGAAGCACAAATAGCGCAAAATCGTGGAAGTCGAGGAAAGGACTGTGAGATAGTTTAAGGAAATCAAGTTGAAATATATTTCGCGGTTCTTGCAATTCATATTACAACTTTTATGACGGTGAACGATAATTTTGAGGAAGAGATTACCGGTGTTACAATTTATGGCGCGCAATTTTCGAGTTTATACAATGTAACATTATGACGGTGTGTTATAAAAAACATTGATTCGTAAACAAAAGGGGGATTTACCTTTGAACGCGATATTCGTACAAGTGAATAATTCGCGCGGAGTTTCATTCGGATCTGGAGCGTTGAATTTATTCAATAAATATTATTCGAGCTGACCGGATTTTCTAACGTTGTGCAATATGGACGATAATTTACATAAAATCCGGAATCAAGTGGATAAATTTTGCCACGAACCGTTTTTTTTCCCTTCGCACAAATACTTTTCGCGGTGACATGGCATTAAAAGCGAAATAAAGTTTAATATATACGCGGACCTGCTAAGTTTTATATCCTAATTATCATTCGTATTAAGCTTGACGCTTTGTGGCAATCATTCATGATAACAGTATGATAACGGAATACGTGACATTAATCAGGTTCCTCAAAGTTTTACGTCATTAAAATTCATCAACTAATTTTAATCTCCGTGACTTTTGTGGGAGAAAGAGCTGTTTCGATGATAAAGGTTACACAATTTTTTTACTTCAATTTTCTTTTGAATATTTGGATACAAAAAACATTGTTTTTGAGACGAAGATATGTCGAAATCGGGGACAAAATTTTTTTTATCCACAAATAGAAATGGTATTTATACGTAAGGCTTTTTTCCTTTTAAACAAAAACAATTTACATCCAGATAGTTATTTTGATTTCATTAAAACATACGTATTGTGTTAAATTAACGATTTTTTTTATCATTTCGTACGCAATTTCACGTTTTTGCAATCGTTACTCTTAACATTCTTCGTAACAGAAACAATTGATTTTCAGATACAATTATATCCCACTGTGCTACTATATCTCATCCATTCCATTTTCCTCTACGCGTTGCTTCATTTCTTCCGATGGAAACCGCAAAATTGCAACGCAAAAGTGGCGAACCTTTCTGCTCGGCACGCGGTTTTCTCCCGGCACGAAAAATTGTTCAACGTCTTTGTTGAACTTTGCGACGAATTACATCAGTCGAACGGTGTCGAAAAGTGCGGCGCTTTGATTTCTAATTTGATAATTCGACACGAAAGGCTGTACTGTAACCGGACATCCGACCGCGACTCGCGAGCGGCCGCGTCTCGTCGCGCGAAAAACGCGACGCTTTCCCAATGGCCCGTTCTCTCACGCGGCTCGCGCCGCCCGTCGCAACAATTTGAATGACGCTTTTTGCTCGGCAAGGTTACCAGCCAATTACCCGCGCTTAAGGCCGGATCATTAACATGCGCGCTCGCTACACGTGAGAAACGCCAGTCCCGGTGAAATTTCGAATTTCTGCCGCGCGAAAAAGTATCCGACGCTTAAAAATTCCGTTGATGTTTTTGCGGGACGACATTGAAGCGCGCCCGAGATACCTATCGTGAGAACGCGCGCGCGCGCGCACAGTTTTCTTACGGATAAAAAAAGCGGCCGAGACTTTTTGCGTTATGTAAACTCGATGAAAAGTAGGGAATTTTTCCGCGTGCTCGTTAGACAAGATCGAACATTTGTGTTACAAATTTTGTGACTCGAGGTGATACGGCCTTTCACCGACGATATGTCGCGTTAATTATGCCAACGTCGGGACAAAAAGTTGTCGTCCTAAATAACGAATCTGGTATCGCGCAACGGAAGGTACGCTTTGCGCAACCCCGATCCAGGGATTGCGGAGTGCGAATCGCGTCCCTAAACTTTGTATGCGAATTCACGAATTTGCCCGAGGAAAACCGGTATTTTTCCATTTTTTTTTTCTTATTTTTTCTTTCCTCGGCACTTTACGCTGAGAAAAACATTGCATACAAATTTGTAGATACTTTGGACCGGCTTGTTTTACAATAATTTAAAAATTTTTTTAATTGAGTTTACTAAGCACATTTCTCTCAGTGTACTTTTTAACATTCGAAGTTAATGACTGATTTGAATTTCAATGTTGTATCCAATCACAATATCGTGAAAGTGTTGTAACTTCGGGAATGAAATTAAATATAGCATGCCTGAATAAATATGAATATTGATTCCTCAAAAAATTTACTTTTATGAAAATGAGAGTAGCCTAACTTTCGCAACCTTAGACACCTTACGAGGTGTTCCTGGTTGTCCAGCTTAACAATCGATCAGCCTCGAAAGAAATGAATGTCTTTAATTCTTTTTTTTTTTTTTTTGCTTTTTAAACTGTTTTATGGGTATTATCTATGGGCAGTAAAATAAATCAAGTTATGAGTCGACCGCTCGTCCGGACTTGATTAAATTTCGACGCATGTAACCATTAACAAGATATTGCAAAACTTCACATTAGAACAGAAATGTTTGCTTTTCACTTATCAATCAAACAAGTTGCAATGAAATCACGATTTATATTTGAAAAATTAACTTCGTCAAATTGATCAATTCCATTGAATTTGTCATGTTATTTAACTCATCGAATCAATTTAGTTAAATGTTATGCGTTAGATAATATTTAATAATTTTGTAATCAGCGATTGAAATTAATATACGCTAAATTTACCGCGTCGAATTATTTTGCTGGAGAACAGCTTGTTGGATGAGGATAATTTTGTATAATTTTGTGGAAGAGAAATCTTATATTGGCACGCGCGAAATATGGAAACTGATAACATGCAAAATGAAACGATGAAAAATTGTTAACCGTTTCAATAACACGTTTGGATAATGAGCAGCATTTTCCTAATAATTTGTATTACGCACACGTGCGTGGTTATTTGGAGTTCATGCTTTTACACGTGAAGAATAATTTTCTTCGGTCTACTTCATCGGTGAAATTGAACGTGAACAATTGGAAAACAAAGTGTTACTTTAATACGCGACTCATGATTTTGTCAGAAAAACAACCGCGGATCGGACGAGCTGAATAAAAGTAGCGGAGAGAAGTTTTGAGCGAACGCGCGACCGCACGATCGCGTCTATTTTTGTGGCATCCGGGGTAAAAATATTGCTCGCAAAATAAGTACAAATCAAGCGGTAATGAAAGAGGAGTCATGGAAAATATGCTTTAGAAATTGACGGTGTACATTCAAGCAAGACTCGCGTTTTTTTTTCCATCGGTTGTGAGTTAATATCTCCCATTTTACGCTTTTCAGCTTTAACGTACGTGTCGCGTGTCACATGTTGTTATCACCCGATCTAAAACTAGAGTGAAAGTCCTTAAACGTTTTGTCGTTTTCCACATTGTGATGTCAGATAATTGTGCTTTAACATTGGTATTAGTTTTATGACTTTTTTCATTATAATTATTTATGTGTAATTATAGAAATTAAACATAAATGCCTTTGCTTTCAGGCGTACTATTATGACAATTAATATACATTTTCTCAATTAAGATTATGAGCACAACAAGTTTACAGTCTAGATGTTTTACTGGGTTTTAACTTAAGTATGCTTAATGCAAAATGTACCGCGGTGAACGATGCTATTAATATTTAAACTCTGTAATTTAGAATCTCTAGTAGAATTTGATTCGAGCGTGCTTTAACAGTACAAGGTCGGATAAACATTACTAACATTATTAGTAATCTGGTCAAATACTTGAAAAAATTTTTATGTCAAAAGTTAGCAAAGCGTAGTTGTCAACGTACTGTTACTTTTTACTAACGTAAGATAATAAATTTTTATTTTTCTAGTAGGTCACTACTTAATTAACATTCTAGTAATTTTTATTACTTTCCTCTCCGTGTATTATTGCTCGATTGAGCTAATTCCGGGTAAGTCTTAATTTGGAAAACACACGCAGGACCTAATTGGGTCCAGTGAATGAAAACTTTGTTCGGTTAAGTATTTTTTACCTTATTAGGTTCTTCGCAGGTTGTTGCCTGCAGACACGCCTTAATAGAACAACTTAAAATTTCAAATTATACTATTCATATTTCTTCCTGTGATTTAATAAAAAAAATTAATACGTATGTACATTTATGTAACATATTTTCTATAAAATGTAATTTTATAATTTACAAAAAAATGCATATTGCAATAGAAAAATAAATTAAAATATTTTCTCGTCATAGGTGTTCGTAAAATATTACTTTGTATATTATTTAACAAGCAAAAGGTGGCTATTTTATAACTGTATGGAAAGTGAGTATCAATTACAAATTCATATGATGATAGCATTTGAATGGCAATCGTCAATTTATCGCATTTATTGCATAATGTATTATACATAAATACATTGATATAAAAATACTGTTTATTGAAAGGAGAGCTGGGCATGAATAAAAATGTTATTCTTGATATAGAAGTACATTTTATTCTTTGTGATTAATTGGTTTTAATTTCTTTAACTTTTTTTCTTATCTTTTTAATTTAAATTTTTAATCATTTACATTATTTTATTTATTTATTTAACTATTTATTATTATAATTGTTTTAAATTAAATTACGCAGGAAAGATTCAATTTTTATCTTATTTGTTTATATCACATTCAAATTATAATTCAAATCCTTTAAATCATGAAAATTTTCCTAAATTAACTCGATTATGTGGTTTGAATGATTGCTGCAAAAGTATGCTTTGGACTTATTAAGTATATTACGAAGCTAACAACGTGAACGTAAAGGATGTAACTAATGGAAAAAAAGAAGTTGCTTGTAGGTAAATTATTATTTCAAAATTAAAATATGTACACGAGACTACGCATATTCTTTATTTGGAATAAAAAAAGAAAGATGGTAAAACGTGTTTTGTACGATTGCCCTCTGATGTTTTGCTGAGCAATTACTGAAATACGAAAATCATCTTTCTTCGACGTAAAAAAGGAAGTACAATTTTCAAGGAATCCAGTTATATAATTGAAACATCAACCTCAAAAACGGAAAATCCGATCGAATCATCACTTCGACACCTTTTTGCGTTTGCAAAAAAAAACTCAATCTCATTTTCATAAGATGCCTCACGCGAAGTATCCTTTAAAGTAAAAGTCGCTATTAAATTTATAGAAATCGAAAAGTGGGTCATGTGTCATCACACAACGTTATACGAGCAACGCTTTTATTGCGCGAGAGTTTTAACAACTGCAAAGGTGTTCCTCGTCAACACACATTTTCAGAAAACGATTTTCTTCTCTTTTTTTTCACAATTCAAATTGTTTATATGTTTCAAGAAAGTACCAGCTTCGTTACGATTCATAATGTTTAACTCGCTTAAACTTAAAGACCGCACATGCAACCTGAACAATCGATTATAGTCAAAAAGCGAGAAAACAAAAATCGAGGGAAAATCATCCTGAACGCGTTTACCTTGAAAAACTGAAAGTGAGATTTTAACAAACGAATGTCGCGCGAAACAGGCGCCTTCGAGCGAGTCGCTGAAAAAAAAAGAGAAGTACACCGTATAATTTTAATATGAAAAATGTTACGTTTATCGTGATACTTGTAATTGAGGATCGACGGTTATGCTTCGCGGCTGATCGTAAAGATATTGGCATTTATTAAGTACCCGGCTAATGAGAAAGTCGGTAAATTTTCTTCGGCGCGAAACATCGGTGCATAAAATTATTTATTTATGCGCGCACGCTGCTCCATCCTTTGAAATTAACGCCCACGTATTTGCATTTTCACCCTGATCTACATTACTTTTTATCACAAGTTAATATTCTTCGCGCGTACATCTGTATAACGTAATCGCGTTATGATCCGCGTTTATGTGCAAATCGCGCTAATGCTATGCGAAACGCATATCAAGTTCACGTTACGAAAATGTATGTTAAATTCATGCCGCGACCCAACATGAGAATTATTAATTGAATTAAGGATGAGATCAACAACAATTCATTATCGCGATCTTATTATTTTATTAGATACGTAACAGGAAAATGAGAAATCTACTGGCGGTGTCACTTTGCATTCTCACACCGAGTGCATTTTATTAATTTTAAAAAGTATTGTATAAATTTATCTACATCACACAAGGAATACCGTAAATGCACACATATGCACTCAGAAAAAAATATGGGATTTATAACTAAAATCTAAAAAAAGAACCAAATTTTCTATTTCAATAACAAATATTTTTAGTTATAATAAATGAAAAAACATATTTGGACCAATATTATTTTTTTATATCGGGGTCAGGTGATCTTAAAAATTGACTCAATTCATCTTTTCAGATATATTAACTAAGCATACTATAACTGTCAAAATTACCAACTAAATTATTTTTAATTTGCCGAACGCAATTTTTCTCTCAGTATAGCGTATATTAATAAATTTTTTCGCGGTGTATAATTTAAGTACTTTAACTTACAAGTTAAATGTTTTCTTTTTACGACGAGCTGAAATGTATAATTTACTATAGCAATAATATTAATTATTAAATCTCTTACAATCGTTATTAATGAAAAATTTATATTTATTGCGACAACATGTATAATTTAATTTGCTGAAACGTGTAATAATTGATTGGAACATAAATGTAGGGAAAAACGCACCGCGCTCTATAAGAACGATCGTTGCAGCTTCGCCGACAACGGTGATTGTAACCGATTTGAAGTTACATAATTCCGCACGGTTAGTTTCCCCGTATGCCGTGCTGTTGGGTAAGACGTGTGGCAGATTCGAATCAACCGCGCGCAATTAAGGACACGTTCGGCACACTAAATGCAGACATTGATCAATAACGAATTTCAATTTATTAATCTATATAGCGTGCTCGTTTAATGCAAGTGATGATTTACGCCTTTCTTTTCGCAACTTGTAATTCAAATTCATAAAGAGGAATCAAGATTTTCCCAGCTTTATGCGTCTTATCTAATCTTATGTTTTGGTTCCCACTTCGGTACAGTTATATTTTTTTTAGAAAAACTTTTATCCGCAATGCTTTGTTTATCGTTATTTAGGAAGTGATTCAATAGATTTCTATCAAATAATGCACTTATAATTCGGCTTTATAAAATTATAGAATTATTACATCAATTTTCGTCTGCGTAAATAAAATGCGACGTAATATTCGAATTTATTATTTAATATAAGTGCATTCTATTCTACAATTATTAAAATTATTTAAATTATATAGCCACAGTATAAATTGTATAAATTTATAATGAAGTATACAATTTAAAAATATCTACTCCAAGAATGGAATTATGTCACCTTGAATAATTTACTTAACTTAATGAAAGTAATTTTATTTTTATTATCTTTCAATTTTTGTTAATGCAATGTTTACAGTGCAAATTAAATACTTCAATAAATTTTGCCCACGATAAATTTTTAATATTTAATGGCTTAATTGTCGGTTATGTCTGTAAAGGAATGCTGCAGATTATGTCAAACCTTAAAACAAACTTTATTATTTTGCTTTGCAAAATAGTTATAATTATTTCGCGAAAGAAAACGTTTTTCTTTCGTGCAATATTTTTCTACTGTTTACTGATATGAACTGCTCCCTATTCGTTGAACTTAAAAAAAAGAAAAGAACACGACGTAAAAATAATTAAGTTGAATATGTTACGTATGTTTGCATATATATAGTAAATATTATACAAAGTACGAATTAGGAAGTGATTAAACCGAAATGTATCTATTTGTTGCGGATAATAGGAAAAGTCGAAGGTGATTATTAAAATAATAAGTGAGAATATTCTTTTCGCGTGTATTAAAATATCATTATGTAATCGTTTGCATTTTGTAATTATTCGAAAGTTAAACCGATTGCACACGGTTATTATTTAATTATAAAATACATTTAGTGAAAAGTGATAAAAAATATTTTTTTAAAAAAGATATATATATAAAAGATAAACATTCTTTGACATTAAAATAAAGAAAATTTACATAATTCTGAGAAAAATCTACTCCTACTAAGATGCATTGCAACCGGAAAATGGTAATAGTAAAATGACCCGAATAATTTGTATAGGAAATGAAAAAAATATTGAAAAATAAAATGCAGTAAACCAATGTTTGCAAATAATATCATTAGACCTTGATGGTATTGCTGCTTCATAATCTTGGGATGGTAATAACATTGTCTGTGCTTCGTTGGGTTTGTTAATGATTCCTTTGAAATGGGATGGCTTGCAAATTCAATTGCAAGCAATTTTAACTAATTAGAAAAGAGAAAGTATTTCAAAATATTCACTTCTTTTCTTCGTATAAAAACTATAAGAATATCTGCATTTTAAAATAATTAAATTATAAATGATCTGAATTATGTCTAAGTTAGCATACCATATAAGAACTATGTACTGGAAAAGGAAATCTTATTTAAACGGAAAATTGGCTGTCTGGAAAATTCCTGCTTGGATTTAAACTGTTCAGAGATAAGAGACATAAATTTCCTTTTACAGCTCTATCTTTTGAGCTATTATTTACCCTTCTGAAGCAGATTAATCAGTTGATGTAAAGGCAAGATATCAATATATTAAATGCTCATACCAATTTTCCCAATGAAAAATGTTTTTAAATAAAAATTTGCTTGCAAATAAAATCTACTATAATTGTATAATGTATGTCTGCAAAATAACTACCAGTTGTTTAAAATTTTAATTCCAGTTATCAAATTTTACTAAAGTAAATATTTCCCAGCGCGATATTATTTACAAGTTTACACAATTTTTTTTTCGTTCGTGTCTTATCTGTTAAATAATTTTTAGTTTACATTTATCTTTCGCAGTGTACGGTAATAATTGAAGAAACGCAATTACGCAAGTTGCATTGTAAATGCATTTATTTCAAAATCATATTTCCTGCAATAAATAATCCATTAACCGAAGACAGCTTTATTATTGTTTTGTTGGCGTACAGATACGAATAGTGAAAATATCATAATGATTTCACTTTATTACAATCTTCAAATGCAAGTATGAAGATCCATCGATATATATATTGACAGGGGTTACCGTTGCATTCATTTCTCATAACTTCGTATGGAAATGTTTTTAGAATTTGTTTCAAGTCCGCTTCCAAACACGGCTTGGTCACGTGTGCCCATGACTATAAATTGATAACAAATTCTTGTTGCGCATCTAATTCAATTAGGAAACAAAAGTTAAGCGAATGCAGAAAGAAATTCATTAGGCCCTTTGGTCACGTGCGTTCATTAAAATTCTGCAAGAGATCACTTGCTACATTACTATTGTAGAAAATGGTATCATTTTGCATACCTTGCCCATACATTTACAATGTCTGACGTGATATATGCATTCTGTTAGACGAAAAATAAATAACTGTTCAGTTGAGAATAAATGTGATTTAAAGCCCCAGTGGGGTATTTCAAATTATGACCGTTTTGAGATATATAATATTTAACTATAGGCAATCCCAGCACGAGAATAAACTTGTACAGCTACCTACACAGTTGCTATGTTAATTAGGAGTTACACCATTTGTGCCATTAACAGAATATCACTCATTGAACATGATATTGACCTTAGTTAACAAAATACAAAAAGTGAAGTTACATCTTTTGAATTTCAAGTATTTCAGATATAAATTTGAAATGATTTATAGAAAGTAATGTAGAGAAAATACACGTACCTACATTAAAAATTAATAGTGAACTGATGATTATAATATTAAACTAATAACATTTAAAATATTTCCAATTTTTCTAAATTTAAACTTAATTGAGATTTTCTCTTTTTTCAAACACTTTCTAGCACCAATTTTCCTGAAAATGAAGAATAAATAAAATTAATTATGCTTGTAAGCGAAGGAACGGCTGCTTTTATCTAAACAGTCTTTCATACTGCAAAAGATTAATTATTGTAAATTTTCTATATTTACAGAGGTGCGTCACTCCGAGCCATTCGATGTATACAAAACGAATGAGAAGCTCAGGAGGAGAAAAAAAGTTCAACGAACATGGAACTACCGAAGGTAACGTTATTACATAACATGAAACACACTTGTTTTGTCAGAACATTACTAATATAATATAATGGCACAAAGAAATGATTTGATTATCATTGTCAGGGAGGAGTGTCTTTATCATGGAGTCATTGATGAAGACTATCAGTATCACGAAACTCCTTTGTACTCGAGGACGTCGAGACAACAGGATAAACGATATGTAAATGCGATACCGACAGCTCGTCACGATTTAAACACTTATGGACATTTGAAAATTGATTATACTAATAGTTGGGACTCGTTACATCGCAAAATTGGCAAATAAGGAAACATGATTAACGGGATCGATGACGCCTCCTATAGTAGGCGTTCAAGTGACGTAATATCTACCATCCACAGTTGCAGAACATCCAGCATGACGTTACTTTATTATTTTCTATGACAATTCATTTCAATGAACGACTTGACGCGAAGCGCGATTACTTTTGCGTTATGATAAGTATTTCTATTTTTTTTACGTAATTCTAAGGAAAACCTATTTAGGCAACAGACTGTGTATATTATAGTTATGTCATTAAATTTGAAATTTTTAGTATTAAGAATACTTTTAATCTTTTGTATCATATTTTGTACATTATACTTTTGTGTATTAATAAAAGATTAAACGTTTTTATACAAGTAAATGAATTTACTCTTTTCTTTCAGCTAATGAAGAAGAAAGGGAACAGGTCAAAAAATTATATATTTAATCAACAACGCTTTATTTTAAATAGATGGCTTTACATTTTCTTATTTAAATATATAATATACTTATGTATATGTTAGTCTTTGGAATCGAATATCGATCAAAAATATAAGGTATTTAATACAGGATTTGCCTTATCAAATATATATATACGCCCTTAATTATAGTCAATAGATTTGAGGCATTTCTATTAACAACAGACAACGATAAAATTAGCTTCAATGTCAATAATTACATGATCTAAAATGTTTAATTTTGTATGTATTATAGATACCTTTATACAATTCATATTATATAATATATTAGTAAAAGTACGCAGGTTGATTTAGAAATATTTGTAATATTATAGAAGAGAAATAAAATTAATAAGTAATTAAAAAGTTAATTACTATGATCAATTAAGATTCATTTGACGTTAGATGCTTACTTTCCGGGCTTATTTACTAGCAAATATTTTTGCAAATGTATTTTAAAATGTTAATTAATAATCAGTGTCGATAATTTAATAATGATGGAAATAATTCATATATTAAATTAAAAAACTAGAAAAAAATTATAATTTGACAAAAGGTCAAATTTTTCAATCTACTAATCTTAAAAGGCACGTTAACGTGTAGTATTTTATGAAGTGCTTATAGACACTACGGTTATTGCAATAAACACTTTGGATTTGCAAACAATGATTTTTTATATTTTGTTTGAATGCAAAAAACTTAATATATATTCTAGACCTTCAAGATATGATAAAAAGAAATTTATTTTTATTTAAATAAATTTTAATGAAAAACTTATATACAATTAGATAATTAATTTTACAATGTAAGATGTCTTTTCATGGGCAATTACGATAACTAAATTTATCGTCATCTCGAAAAGAATTTTGGTTAAAATTAGTATAATATTTTTCTAAATGTAAAAAGTTTTAGTTTTACATTTTAGAAAAAGGATAAATTACAGAGAAATATATATTTCATATATTGTTGTTATTGTCTGATTTTTTTACGATTGCAGTATAAAAGATGATAAAAAATATTGTTTACGGTGAAAGAAGAATAATAAGTAAATAGCAATTTCATTTTTATTGGAAATTTTATGATAATTTTAAAAAATTCATTCAAAATGCATTTTATTGATATGAAAGATATAGTGCGTTATTTAATACATATTAGAATACAAAAGTTATAGTATAATAAAAAACTTGTAAATGAAATGTGAGCTTTTAAAATGATTAACTATCAAAAAAAGTAAATAAATGCAACTAATATCAAAATATTTATTAATAAAATGAAAAATATTACAAATATATTTATACTAACATGTTTTCTGTAAATAAATTAAAATATGTATATCTTACAGATTAGCATACTTGTATTTAATAAAATGTATTAAATAATTTAATAAAGAATGTTTCATTTACAGGAATCTACTCAGTTTAAACTTAAAATTTTAAAGTTTTAAAGCACAATTATAAATTATACATTTTTATAAAATTAATTTGATAGTATTTATAGTAATATGCATACTTTTATTTTTTAAGAACTAAAATATTATTGTACTAAAGTATGTAACAATCTTAATTAATACATTGTCTAAATTATTAAAATTTTGTACCTCGGGAAACTTAATTGACTTATTTGTTACATTTTCGAAAAGTTCCTTTTGAGACTCTGTACTTCTTTAAAAAGTACTTCATTATAAATTTCTCTAAAAGTTGTAATATAAATTATCACAAAATAACCAAAGACAGCATTTAAGTTATATGCTTCTTTCAAGTTCAGAAATGCTAAGATATAATTAGTAAATAATACTGCAAAACCTTGAATTAAAGTTTAAGTCTTTATGGTGCAGTATTTTTAAAACAAATTGCAATTTTCGGCACACGCATTGTTTTCGGTGATTTAATTTAATTAAATCAAATTCTGTCGAAATCAGAAGCCGTTGGAACAGGCTGAGAAATATCTTCGTAATCTTGACGTCCATATCCTGAAACAAGCAATGATAAATTATTAAATTATTTTATACTAAATAAACATTTAAAATTATTTTTTTCAGAATTATGTATGTTACTCGCAAAATTTTCATTTTTCATTTTAAATTTCATAAGGGTCACACATTATTGTCATTAAAAAATCAAATCGAAATATTTTAAACATAAACAATCAATATCAAAACGGATTTAAATTGTAAATAACAAAATATACTCATTATAGTGCACGTATAATGTTAAAAGTTTTGGTAGTTCAACATAGCTTTTTCTTATATGATTCTAAGTCTTTTTTACTATAATTTTATGAATTTTTCAACTGTAACCCACGTACACAACATAAATAGCAACTTTTTAATATCTTTTACTGCGCGGATACATATGTGCTTTGAGCTTTACCATTTTCATATTTAAATGTTTATGTAAATTTGCCTCCCACCCATTGAAAATAATAAATAAAACTGTATGTTAACATTTTCTTTATTTTAGTATGCAATAAATTTGGAAAAAATGTTAATATTATTATAAAACATTTGTGCTGAAAATAATTTTGTTACGTGTGTTGTTGTGGAAATGTCTTGCAATGTTAATAAATTATTCCATATATTGAAATATATATGCATAGTGTATAGACGACAGTTCAATAAATTAGTAATAATATTATAAAATACAGTTAATTTTGACCATCAATATTTTATCATATGTACAGATTTTTACATGAATCTCCTTCCGAATTAACAAATTGTATGCAATATTCGCTAAATTTGTTCCATATATTTCAATTATGAATTTGTGTATTCAGAATGCATCATTTGATATATGAAGAACTAATGATTAAAATAAATAGTTTATAATTTCTCGTTCGCTCTGGAACATAGCCCTTAATTTAATATGATCGTCAAGATCTATGATTACACTTTGAAATAAAAAATAATGTGAAAATACTTGTTTCAACTTGAATTGAAAATTATCATAAAATATTTTTTTATAATTTCTTTTTATATTTAATAACTATTTTAAATCAACTGTAATAAATATTATTAAGAATATACTTTTTGTGCTCTTATTATTGATTGCTTCTGAGCTGCTGCAAAACGTTTACAATTTCATTGTTGTTTCTTTTTAAAACACCATAAAACAATAAAATATAATGAAACTATTATTATCATTATTATTAATGATCATAATTTGAATTAAATATAAAATAAATATATATTCAGTAAACTAAAATTTGTAGAATTTAAAGTAAATGTTTTTGTTGCTTATTTTATTATAACTATTGTTTCTCGGCACAAATTTATTGATAATATTTAAAAACCCTATTAAAAATGACGTATTAATACATATTGAAACATCAAATTTCGGAGACAATTACCGTCCAAAAACGTATTTGGGGATATGTTTTTGGGCGGTTATTGTCTCCGCATTTGGATGTTTTAATATGTATTATACGTCATTTTTAATAGGGAAATAATAATTTTGCTTTGTCGTAAATTTATTTTGTACTAATTTATTTCAACTATCAATCAAACATCATCCTAGGTACACAATTTCTCGAATTACATTGAATAATAAATATTGTAAAAAAAGTTAAATTATTTTAAAAAGTATTAATGTTGACGGCTTCAATTATTTATGCAGTACAAAAATTATATAAATTACTTCAATAAAGGAATACTATTCTGGATAAATTATTGAATTATAATTCAGTTGCTTAAAATTTAAAGCTTAATATCTTAATTTTTTGTTAATAAAAGTATTATCAGGTTATTTAAATTTCTATAATACTTTATGTTTAATAAATATTTATTCTTACTTTAAAATTAATATTCAAATTATTTTAGAAAATTCCTTAAAGTAATTTAAAATACAATTAATTTGATGAATCTGAATTGCTTTTAAGTTATCCATTTAGGATACAATTATTTAACTCTTTTTTTTTTTTTGATAAATTGCAGCGATTAAATATATTTACGCAGATGAATAGAATGCTCCTTTTCCCGTAAAATTATTTGTAAATAGAAAAAATACAAATCTATACTTTAATAAACCATATGTTTGTTCATGCACATTACTGTTAAATTTTTATTATGTTTTAATAAGAGAAACTATAAACTTGTCAGTTTTATCAACACAAGAGTTATAGAAATTTTTTGAAGTAAATATTCGGAAAATTCAATCTAAATTTGATATAAACTAATAACTCTTTAACTAAAGAAAGATAAAACAATAAATAAATAACATAATGCATTAAAAATTAATAAATTTCCGAATATATACAGCCATATATTTTTATTTAATATAACGTAATATTCAGAAAATGTTATTTTATATTGTAATTACATTAAGCGTAGAATGAAAAAGTTGTTAAAAAGTGTAGAAATAATTAATCATTTAAGCCCTTTTAACAAAAAGCTATACTTTTAGCAAAAGTTAGAGGTATTTAAAACTTATAGTTAATATATAAACACATCTTTTAATGACTATTATTTAAATGTTTTGTTCTTAACAATATTCTGTACGATTATTATAAACTTTATTCGTTTAAAAAAAAACATTAGATTTTTCATGCTTTTCGGAAGTTCCATTATAAATCATGAATATCTACTTAATTTTAAATAATTTAAACATCAAAATTAATTTTTAAACGGCTCTTTACATGTCAGTTCATACATATTGATAGATTTCTTTATATATTAAATTACATCTAAACACAAATGTAATATACAGACAAAATTAATAACCCATTATTAACAGACATTTTAATTATTAATTGTTTTTCATTATTAGTTATTTTAAATGCAGCTTTCACCATGTATGGTAACTAAGGCACACTTTGTTAGATATAATTATTAGTTAGTAATTAGCGTTACACCAAAAGCACCACTCCCATGCAGAAATTAAACCATAGGACTTGTCTAAATCCGTGACTAAATTAATTTCCGACCCAGGATTTAACTTGATTGATGTTATTAAATATAATATGTTAAAAAGTCGAATGTTGAGAACAGTTAACTGCAAATTAATTTTAAATACATAAAATGATTGAAGATTGTCTTCACTTCTGTATACATACTTAGAAGCAATCAATTGAGTAAAAATTCATACTCTTCCTGTGGTTCCAGGTTGATGATTTGTATTATCTAGAAAAACATTGTTATTATCTAAAAAAACAAACATCTAAACATAAGATTTGCGCAATAATCTAGAAATGAATATGAAAGGATATGGTAAAATTGAAGCTTAATTGTGAGTATCATGATCTGTAATTTAATACAGATAGAAAAATGGAGGCCTCGTAGTTTTACAATGTGAAACTAAATTTTAATTTTTATATCAAGAACAAAGTTTTTATATCAGATTTTAATTTATCACCATTTTGCTATCTAAAATTATATTACTGTCAATGTATGAAAAATTATAATTTTATAAATATTTAATAAATAATCTGATATGAAAATTGAATTGTATTAACAAATATTTTAAAGTTATTTTAGATTAATTTAAATTAATAATCGAATGATTCATTTAATGTGTACAAATCTAGGGTGAGGCTTTAAATTAATGAAACTAATGGTACTTCTCTCTGACACTACTAACCCATAGATGAATTTGGAGCAAAAACAGTTGCAAGTGACCCATTCCTTTGCTGTCCTATCCGAAGTAAGTAAATACTACTTACGGCACGTAGGACAAGATTTATAGACATGAAAGCTGCACTGAATTTGTCAGCTAATCCTAAAAACAAGGTATATTGTTTACAATTAAAATAATCATAGTATTGTTAGTCATTTTTAAAAAGAGTTATGTTAATATAATGAACATATAAATAATAAATCATATATTTAATTTATAAATGCTTCGTTCATTTACTTACCATAGTAATCCCTGTACCAGCATACCAGTACGATGATATCCATAATTATTGCTAAAACATTTATAAACAATGCCTAAAACATTAAAAATAAGAATCAGTGATGTTTTAAAGTTTACTTTAATAATTGTTCGAAGAAATGAACTTACAAACTGTACAGGTTCGTCCGATTCATGGCATTGTATCGCCCACATAATACTCATAAAGAAGAGTATATTGTAGAAAATTACAGATTGTGGGCACCATTTTCCTTGCACTGCCCTAAACATACCATTTTAAATAACATTTAAATTAAAAATTATTAAAATAATTATACGGATAATTAATAAGTATATATATAAAAAATATTGAAAATTAATTATCCAAATGACGAAAACATTAAATAGCAATAGGCAAATGTAGTATTATCATTAATTTAAATATTATAGACAATAATATCTTTTCTATAAAAAAATCTGACATCATGAAATATCTTTTAAGAAGTTATTAAAAATATTTTGTTTGTTTTAAATTTATTAATAAATTTATTTAAAAATTTAATTCGTTATACCATGATACAAGGATGAAATGTACAGCAAATATAATCTGAAATGATAAATAAAATTATTATAAGAAGTTTATAATAAAATTAGGGTTAATATAGATTAACTAGTAAATAATTATTTTAACATTTTATACAACAAAATTTAGTAGTGAGAATATTAAAATAAAATCGTAAAATATGAATGTATTTTCAATGCCTTCTATTAATAACTCATTGAGGATTCAAATAAAGAAATTATATATTTCTGTAATGATATTTCACATTTAAATATGTATATATTTACAAGAAATAATTAATTAAGTAATTTATAATTTACTTCTTATTTATATATAGCCTCTGAACTTAAATATTATTTACTTACAATTTCTACCAGAAAATTGTAATTTTATTCAATTGGGACAATTTAAATTACGAAATGTTTAGAAAAAAAAGACACGTCTTGTTTTGTTATTGTGGCGTTCATTTTTATTTTGATAAGAATGTATTTGCTTTTCAAGCATACTGTTCTCGAATAAACTATGGTATCTATGTAAAGGGGGAATTCATATAAGGTAACATTATATGTTTCAGTAAACCTCAGATCACATTACCGTATTCAATTTTTTAAAAACAACATGTATTTGAATTTTTAATATTTAATTCTAATTCAAAATCTTATTAAAAAATACCGAGTATTTATGTTAACAATTTTTTTATCTCATTATATACACAAAAGATAAAATATTCAGGAAAAATAGCATATTTCTCTACTTATAATAATAAATATTTATAATTTTATAATTTTGGAAAGTACTAGTTAGATGTATCTTGATTCAAAAAAATGTTTATTCAAAAAGTATGAAAGTTTCAATTTATTGCTTTATAAATATTATTGTGCTTTCATAATTTTATTGTTCTGAGTGTAATTACTCAATTATGCCTAACAATAAATGAGTAGAGGTGCGGTTAGTGTTCCATACAAAGTCACTTGGTAGTAATTGTTTAGTTACAACTGAATTTCAATTATTAACATTTTTTAATATACTTGATTTTATAATATATCAACGTATGATATATTTTGTTAAATATTAAATATAAAAGATATTTATTTCAGCAAATTTATTGTTGTGTTTTAATCTTTTATTTGTTTTGCACTTAGTAATAGTGAATAAAACTTCATCTTACTTTGACATTTTACTACGATTTAATACCATTAAATTTGAACTGTTGCAATAAATAAAAACTTTCTTAATAGCTTTTGAACACCTGATTCTATAAATTATTATGTAAACAAACTATAAATTAATTTCTTGTAGAAAAATATAAACTAAACATGTGAAACTTTCTAAGTTATATCAAGTGGAAAACATTTGATGAAGAAAAAAAAATTTTTCTATGTATCAAATGACTGATTCAAATGACGAAAGATTTTCAAAATTCCCTTATTCATTAATTATACTTTTTCAATTAAATCCTAATATGCAGAAATGTTAAAAGAAATTTAAAAAAAAAGAAAATTTTTTTACGTATTAACTAGTTCATTTTATTCAATTTAACAAATCACAATATGACAATTTACATTACATGGTTACATGGTATTTAATAATAAATCAGATTAAATTTTGTTCAAGTCTAAACATGAATTTTTAAATTTTAATTTAAATTAAATTTTCCTCTAATTTCAGAAATAATATTTTCATAATCTTTCCTTATTTTCCTTGTGTTAATATCTAAATAAATTGTGCAAAATTAACATGACGATCTCTATGTAATTTTTACATTCAAGAATAATTCATAAGAAACGTTTTTTATGGTATATTAATACTTAGTTTAAAACTTAGCAACGATTTATATATAAAAAAACACTTGCAATGCTCCATTCTTATGAATAATGCATAAATATTCCATTGTTGAGAAAGATTATTTATTTGAAAGCAAGTAGCGACAAAAATTTTAACTAAATAACATGTTTCAAACATGTAAAAATAATAATGTTAAACTCGAAAATAGTATTTTAAAAATATCTAGTAAATATTCCATTCTTAAAGTTTTACTATTTACATTTTACATCACCTCAATGATTTTATATTTTATTGTAGTTAAATTTCAATTTTGCTACGTTGACGTGATAAATATTCATTATTTAAACGATTATCAAATGACATACGATATTTAGCACATTATTCAAAACGAAGCTCATTCATAGATGACTTTTCAAGTCATAATTACAAAATCGTACGTCTGTCAAAAATATTCAAAATACATCACGCCCATGCAACTTTCCTTCGCTTATACCGACAAAAATCTAGGTTTGAAATGTAATTATTAAAATTCAATGTCGACTAAATCTAAAAATTACAAGCGCGCAAATGTGTCAACCAAGCATCATAAGTAATAATAGGCTGTAATTGCATTTTTCTTAGTTATGTCTTAATATGGAACATTATTGGTTTTTGTCGCAGCATTATTCGCGGGCAAAAAGTAAGACGAACAAAAAATTATTTGCTTCGCAAATGGCTCGAAATGATTGCTTCACTGCATCCCACACGAATGATAATACCTTCGTAAACTATAACTTGTAAAATCGTGTGTTTCGGTGAGCTCTCCGTGAGTAAGATAAGGTGCAATGAAAATCGATGTCGTAACACGTACGAATGAAATTTGAGCCGTATAATACGTATTTATTTACCTTGAGCGGTACGTGCGTTAAATTCGAAAAATTTGGCATGGTTTTAGTTTTTCCTTTGCAATTTGGAGCACTCGTTATGTTAACTGCATGCGAATTTTCGCGCGGCAGTTTCGATTCAAATCCTCGATCAAACACTTCTTTAAAAATGACAAACTTTAACCGTACTCTTCAACGTTCACTCTAAGAGTGAATCATCTGTGTGCGATGCGTGTATATCGTGCGTATAAACAAGTTACCTATGTTGTAATGCTCCAATATGTGTGCTCTAAGATAACTTTTCCCATTGCTTTGTGCTGCCATCTGTCATCCACAGTCAAACAGCAGATAATACTCAATCTACTGCACGAATAAATGGAATATGGGATGAATGAGATAAATATAAATTTTACTTTATCGACTTTGAAAATGTAATTTTACATAAATACACATCAGTGATGATTTTTTACTTTAAATTTAGAGTGTTTTTGTAAATAGCATTGCGTAAATATTTGTACTGCTATGATTGTTATAAAAATAATTATTGTAGAAAACAATAATTATTTTGTTTTGGATATTCAATTAAAAAAATTATCCAGGGCAGAATATTTGAGTAATAATTATAAAAATATGTTTTATTGCAAGAATAAATATATTGCTCGCTTTTTATGTTAACTTCGTTTGATACTGGATTTTACCGACGGTTAGTCTTATTGAAGAGATTGCAAGTTCCTGGTAGTTAAGTAACATTTCTGTAAGTGGTGCTATAAGAGTGCGTGATACCATTTTAAGTTATCGAATTTTGATTCAAGTACCGGTATTGCACGTTTTCTAAGCTAAAATTAAAACAAAATACATATATTAAATAATTATTAATTGCAATCATGTTTAGAAATTATAAATATTTAAGTAATTGCTCTCGATGTATTGTTAGAAGTAGCCACCAAGACGCATTTTTAATCGGAACCATTCCTGATAAGAGTTCGCCAATTTATGAAGTAAGAAATTAATAAGTAATTATTATTATGAGGGCAAAGGGATAAAAATGTATCGCATAGCAACAACTGCCGAAAGTTTCATAAAGTAAAACTTTATATGAAAGTAATCGTAAATATAAGTCGTTTACAATTAATGATATAATTATTGAAACAAAAAAAGTAAAATATTGTTTTATATAATTTTTTGAATTAAGTATATAAATAAAAGTAATCGGTATATTTTACTAATATTTATTCTTACTGAAAATGTATAGTTTACGTTCACATTCAAATGAATAAATTTTAATGAACTTTAAATGACGGAGTTATAGCGATCAGCATTTCGTAATCTACTTTTTTTAAGTTTACATATGTATAAGATAAGAATATAAGAATACTTCGAAGAAATAACAAGGCGTATAAAAATGTATAAGAACCTATTATCATGGGAGAAAGTTTTAAAACATATTTATAAAAAACGAATTTTGTTCTTTCCTTTTATTTTATAATTTCGTTAATACGAAAAATTACAAATTATATTTGCAATTTCTTTTGTAATAGGGCGGCCTTTTTATGCAAAATTTTTATTAAACAATTTAATAGATAAGGAGTACCAGCATGAAAAATTTTAAAACAACAATGAGACAAATGTTATTAAATTTTAAGTACTGTTTACACTATTTGTTTATTTAGAATAAAATAAAGTAACGATAAACTTACTAATAAACCAAGATTGTATTTTATTTCTTCTTTTTCTAAGTTTATATTTAATTTTATTATATAATAAGTTAAATCTTTAATTTTGTTTATTAACCTACTTGGTTAATATTCAGGAGGGAAGTGTAATTTAAATTTAATGTGACGAAGCAACGGAATTTCACTCTATTATTCAGTAAACACTTTTCATGAATTTTGTCAAGATCTTTTTTCCAGTTCATAATTTAGTAAACTTTACATAATAATGTTAATTACAGAGTAGTAAATTATTTATAGGAAAATTATGTTCAAATGAAACAAGTAGTAAACGACCTGAAGCAAAAGGTTGCAAAAATAACTTTAGGGGGGCCGCAAAAAGTTAGAGAAAAGCACATAAGCAAAGGGAAATTGTTAGTTAGGGATCGAATAAATATCTTGTTGGACAGCAATTCGCCATTTTTGGAGTTTTCTCAATTGGCAGCATATAATATGTACGATGATGATATTCCAGCCGCGGGAATTATAACTGGAATAGGCAATATTAAAGGGTAATACAACGAAAAGTTCCTTAATTATATTTATATAAATATAAAAGTAACGCTTTATTAATTGAACCCAAGTATTAGTACAATTAATCAAAGCAATTGCTTTTTATTTTAATTAATTAATTTAAACTAATCTATTTATTTAGGAGACAATGTGTTATATTTGCCAACGATCCTACGGTTAAAGGGGGAACTTATTATCCAATGACTGTTAAAAAACAACTAAGAGCTCAAACAATAGCCTATGAAAATAAACTTCCGTGTATTTATTTAGTCGAAAGTGGAGGGGCTAATTTACCCTATCAAGCCGAGGTTTTTCCTGATAAGAATCATTTTGGACGAAACTTTTATAATCAAGCTAATATGAGTGCTGAGGGAATAGCACAAATAGCGGTCGTTTTGGGAAGTTGCACTGCGGGTATTAATTAATAAAAATTATTTATAATATAATTATTGTAAACCCTTTTTTTGTTTACCATATTAATAATATAAAAGATAATGTGGGTAAAAGTATAAACTTTAAACTTCTAGGCGGTGCGTATGTACCATCAATGGCTGATGAAAATATAATAGTTGGGAAGAAAGGTACAATATTTTTAGCAGGTCCACCACTTGTAAAATCTTCTACAGGTGAAGATGTTACAGCCGAAGATTTAGGAGGCGCTGCATTGCATTGCAGGTATTTATTTGTATCTATGTATAATGTATCCATTATATAATAATCGAGATATTTTGTGAAATTAATTTCACATTTTTAAAACAAATTTTTAGAATCTCGGGTGTATGCGACCATTACGCTGTTGACGATACGCACGCGTTACATTTGACGAGGAATATTATAGGAAATTTGAATGAACGAAAAAGTCTCGACGTACGCGTCAATTCGAATGTAAAACCACCTGTGCATTGCGTCGATGAAATCTATGGAATCGTAGGAACAGACAACAAGAAACCGTTCGATGTAAAGGAAGTTATTGCTCGAATTGTCGATGAGTCTATTTTCCATGAATTCAAAGCTCAGTACGGGGATACATTGGTAACTGGCTTCGCTCGAATTCATGGATATCCCGTTGGAATCGTTGCTAATAATGGTGTTCTATTCTCTGAAAGTGCACTAAAAGGTGCCCATTTTATTCAATTATGTTCGTTCAGAAAAATTCCGTTAATTTTTCTACAAAACATAACAGGTAAAAAGTAAATCTTTGTCAAGCTTGGGTCCGGTCTAGGCCCGTTCATTTTTAAATTTCTAAATGAGTATTATTTGAAATTATTTTCAGGATTTATGGTGGGTAGAGACGCGGAAGCTGGTGGAATTGCAAAGAATGGCGCGAAAATGGTCACAGCAGTTTCTTGTGCACAAGTGCCAAAAATTACTGTAATTATTGGCGGATCCCATGGAGCTGGAAATTATGGTATGGACATAATGATTGTAATCCAATATAAATTTTTAAAGTGCTTTTAAATTTATAATTTAATATTTCTATTTGAGGTATGTGTGGAAGGTCTTATTCTCCAAGATTTTTGTACAGTTGGCCAAACTCGAGGATGTCTGTGATGGGAGGTGAACAAGCGGCTGGCGTTTTGATTCAGATCGCGAAAGATCAAAAAATTCGCAAAGGAAAGACAGTAAATTATCTTTTGCTTTCATATTGACCAACTTTATAAAAATAATATCGACAATTAAGTATAAATTAAAAATACGATTAATATCGTTTTAGTTGACTGCTGAAGAAGAAGAAAATATAAGAAGGCCGATAATCGAGCAGTTTGAAAGAGAAGGTCATCCTTATTTTACGAGTGCAAGGTACATATTAAGATATGTAAAACTAATGTGTATTACATTTACTGAAACATAATTTCAATGTTACAGACTATGGGACGACGGAGTAATCGATCCGGTCGATACGAGAACAGTTCTTGGACTCAGTCTTGCGGCTTCTTTGAATGCGCCAATTCCCGACACGAAATTCGGTATATTCCGAATGTAATTAAATATATTTCAATAATTAAAAGGTTTGTTATAATTTAAAACAAAAAAATCAATTATAATACATGCAGGTACAAAGAATTGCATTTGTTAAGATAAAATGAATTTTTACTCCGTTTAAATATTGTTATTTATTATACTAATTTTGAATTCAAACTTTTATCGAACCTTCTGAAGATTACCCAGCGATTTTAAGGAAAAAGGCCGTCTTTTATCATTCTAATTATATATATTTTCTCGTCATTTGGAATGTATTTTATGTAGTAATACGAAAAAAATACAATTTCACTTTATATTATTATTACAAAAGATTACAGAAATATCACACTGAGAACATATTTAGAAAAATGTAGGATCGAAATATCAGAGTTATTAAAAAGAATATATAATAATACTTTACTATAATAAATAGTTATAAGTTTGGGCAATATACAATAAAGCAAGAAAAATAGTCCGATCAAAATTGTTGTATTCGAAACAGTCGTCTTGTCACTTTATTTCATTACACGCCTCGTTTTTCTGATAGTTTATTTTAACGACCATGCCGTCTTGTAGGCGGTGTTGTAAATCTCGGTCCCATTTCAGGAATTCGTCCTACGAACAAAAATTTATTTATGTTTTAGTTATTCAGAATTTTAACTTAGACAGTACCCAGTTGCTAAACTTTGTTATCGCTTACCCATAAATCTTTTATCTACTCTTGGATAAAATGTCTTCAACATTTGCATCGCTTGCTCGTTATTTAACCCATTGAGAATAATTGAAAGGAAGTCGGCATCTTGTAATTTTTCCTTCAACGTATTTAATCTATCATTATATGGTGTATCGTAAGGAGAATAGCGTTTAATTATGCAATTAAATGCTAAACTCATTTTATCTTTGTCGTTAAAGATTTCATTGTGATCGCAGTAAACTTCGGCTTGTTGCAGCAGGTTATTAATGTTTCTTAAGTTTTCGAATGTCTCAGAATCGACATCACTGCCGCTGTTGCAGAATACATAATCTTCAGTTAATATTTTAAGATTGGACAATTCATTTATATTAGACGAGTACCTAAATTTTTGAAGGAAGGTGTCGAGAGTGTCTTTCGCAGAATTGTCACTCGAAATACTGATATCTCTGCTTTGGGGTTTTTGAACGTTGTTTCTCCTTTTTACGTGTTGCAAATATTTTGCCATTTTATTCAATACTTTCTTATCGACATCGTCGTATCTGTTAAATAATATTTTAAATATTCACTTCACGGATATAATATATAAATTGATATTAAATATATTAAATATATTAAATATACAAAAAATTATTGAGATCTTCATTCTGGTCAGTACAAAGTTTTACTGATATCCTCAAAATATTTCATGAAAGTAAAGTAAAAATAATAGAGAAAGCACGATTAAAATTTCTATTTCGTAAACAAGGCTTTATATTTCGATTTTAAATCATTAATTTTGAAATTATTTTTTTTCAACGTTTACGTCTATGATTTGAAAATGATTTTGGTCTGGCTCACAAAAGTGAGACTCCCTGAAATAACTTAAGATTTCTGCAAAGTATTACTAGGGTGAAATGAAAACTTTCACATTATTGTTTTCTATTAACTGAAGATATAATTAAATAATATTATTAATTTAAAGTTATTAGCAAAAAAAGAAGCAAGATAAAGGAAAAAGAAACGAATTAATTAAAGAGAACAAAAAATCATGACCAAATAATCGTTTTTAATCTTGATGATTGCAAAGTGATCTCAACGAATTTCACTTCCTCGATCATTTCGTGATCACTGTTTATTATCTATCAGATTACTTTTTGATGAAATAAAGATCTCAGCAATTTTTATTCGGAATTCTACCTGTACCTGTAGGAAGAGTCATTATTTTCGCCATCAGCATGCCCATCTTGAAAATGAGTAACTGGCATGTCATCATTCTTTGCTAAAGTAGACAGACTTCTTTTACCCATATTACTTCGTAGATATTTGAATTGCATATCAGAATATTTATTCTAGATAAATAGATGCTGTTAATATTCACATCTCCTATATATTTAACTGGATAGTTTACACATACAGAATAATTTTGTTGATTCAATTAAATGATTTTGTTGCTATTTATGCAAATAAGAAATTAAATTAACAAAACATTTTATTGTTTTAAGCAATGACTTCTTACCTTATTTGGTTGATTAAATGAAATTTATTGATTTGACAAAATAATTTGTTTCTTTTATAAAATATTTTTTAAATCAACCAAATAATGAGGACAAAATCAATTATTACTGTGCAGATAATTATGTTAATTGATTTGAACGTTAACAGTTGTAATGAACTTATTTTAGTAATTAATTTGTACCGCTACATACCTCAGTATCATTAATTTGTTTATACACAGCTAGGAGAGGATCCCACTTCGATGGTGAACGTAAAGAAGAAATTGTTCTGAAGAACAAACATTTATCATAACCATCTTGAGTTGCTTCCTAAAATATACAATTAAATTTAATTTATATCAATGAATATTATATAAAAGTAATAAATACTTCATAAAATTCAATTATATAATATTAAATTTGTTATGGAAAAGAATATATAATTTATTATGGAAAAGAATTGTAAAGGTTTTATTTTTTGAAGTAGAGCATATCGTTATAATATAAAGTAATTTTTGTACCATATACCATTTCTTTTACTGATACGGCAATTTTGCACCGATCTTAAGCAAATAAACAATTTAATTGCTTCCACTGTTCATAGAAATATAAATAAAGATGAAATGCATTACGAACAAATAAATCTTTTATTTATAGTGAAAAGAAGAAGAAAAAGAAAATAACGAGGGTAATGCAAAATGGAAATTAAAAATTATATTTTATAATTGTAAAATAATCAATATAATCAGTGATAATTAATATAAAACTTACATTATTAAGTATTTCATAAAATTATAAATCAACAATGAAAATTATTCTTACCGCAAAAAGGTAAATTTGACAGAAGCTGACAGTAAATAAAGCAACTCTTATAAAATCAGATCCAATTTTAAACATTATGATTTTTCTACTCACAAATATGCTACTGATAGCACTACTGCATAAAACAGTTCTTAGAATTTTTATCGCAGAAGCTTGTATTTATATACGACTTCGAATTATTCGCGCAAGCGTTGTGTATTATATCATATATCAAGACTAATAAAATCTCGTCTTGAAATTTAGTATCATGGTATGATACGACTATTCGTTATTCATCTGATATGAGGGTGCTTATTTATATCTAAAATTTATAGTAAGTTTATTGATTTTTTACAGACGTCAACAACATTGCAAGATACTTTTATTAAAAATGTTTAAAATAATTATACCTGGATACGTAAAAATTTTTCAGCACAATGAGCAATAAATATCTAAATTTTGCCTACGGTTTTTTTTGCCGAGGGAATTATAATAATAATAATAATAATAATAATAATAAGAAGAAGAAGAAGAAGAAGAATAAGAATGATAATAATACTTACATATTAGGACTTTATGAATTATATAAAAATGTTTTTTCTGCAGTGAAAAAATTTTCACACTTCACCCCCATTACATCAATCAAATTATAACTCAGTTATACTCAGAGATACATTAAATGATAATTTATGATTTTATAATAATATAACTACATAATTTTTATTATTCTCGTTTGCAAACTTTAAGTTATTTATATTAAAAAATAAAATACAACTTTATAGTTGAATCATTGATATATTTCAGGCCACTTAACTCGAATTTTAGTTAAATATAACAAATTAAATAGACTGATTTTTGTATCAAGTGAAAATTTCGAATAAAAAAATAAACGTTCTTGATTTAATGGTATTTTTTCGACGTATCGATATTGTACAGAATGTAAATAAAAATACAACTGATTTCAATGTACTGTATTTTGTAATTAGATGCATGATTGTATATTAAAGAATATATTAATAGTTGAGCTAATCGCTTCCGGCTTACTGTTTATTTTTACATAAAATCACATACGTGATGCGCATTAAATTACAAACTCGCGATGTCTGCGAGCTGTTATACTTTTTTTAATTACAGTTAATAATTATACAAAATTAGTGAACGCTATACGGACTATGTATTTTTTACTCATATTTCATTAATATGTCCGGCTATTATATTTTTACAGTTCATGTAACAGAACATTTATTCAATGGTGTTTGTTTTCTTTTAATTATAAAGATGTAAACAAATTGCAACGCAAAATAATGTCAGATACAAGTATCAATTACACGTATGATTCGATTAAAATTCATCGAAAGAAATTATTCGCTTGACATATAATAGTTGTTCGAATACGTCAGTTTTACATTGTGATTGTCTCAGTGTGACTATTACGTGAAAGTATTGAGTTCATAAACTTATTCGACATCTTATTTAACGCTGTGTGAACAGCAACTTCAACTATACAACTTAAATTAATGCGACTCTCTTGCATCAATGTTACGCTTAAACAGTTCGCGCGCAAAATTTATACTATGCAAAAATCATTTGCTTTCAATATTACAACTTTATTGTTAATAATAACATTTTTCGTTCAAATCGAACTCATGTACAAAAGACATAAATTAATTTTTCGAATGTTTCAATACGAAGTTGTATTTCAATGTCAGTATTTCTGCATGGTAAAGTTTTACAATGTTACACTAGGCGAAATCTTACAATATAATTATATAAATTAGAACACTTATACAAAACTTAAAATAACGTTAGGTCGTGATATACGACTAGGCTTCACGACTTTCTTCGCTCGCAAAGATTAATTACGTAATTCCGTAATATTTTTTCTTTTTTTTAGATTTTCACTCGTGTTAAATTTCGCTTAAAGTATCTAAAAAAATGTATAACAAAAGCAATGAAAGCATTAATGAATTAGATCACCACAACCACGCAGCAATTAATCGTTACGGAACGAAGAAAGCTTTAAGTACAGTAACCTGTTGTCAAGTTTTCAATTGAGTGTGAAATGACGATGAGATTCATTTGTAAGTTTATATTCTATTCGTCTTTTACTTGATATTTATTCCATTGTTGTTAAGGGTGTACAATAAATAAGTACTATAATTTTTTAATAATAAAAAGGTATATAAAGTGGATCAAACTGTGCTTGAAACGCACATCTATTTTACAAGATTGATCGTCTCAGAAACGAAGAAAAAAACTATGAAGAATCCTGCAATCTTTAAAAAAGAAGTTAATTTTCATCTAACGGCTTATCAAAACTGTTTCATATAGCATAAATTAGTATTTCATTAATGTATATTATGTATATTAAATATTACATAAAGTAAATTAAATATTACATAAAGATAATGTAAACAAAGTATAAATAAATTATTAATTTAGCACGATTAAAAGTGATTAATAGACGCGATCAATCTTGTATTCTCTAATAGATTTAATTTCTTATTTCAGCAATTTATTTTGTTTTAATTGCAGTATAGATATCCGATCGACGCGTTGCCTCGATTATCCGGTGTTAATCTTTTGACGAATCCCTCGGGCAAAATTGAATCGCAATGAACTCTATTGTAAACCCTTAATTAAATTTAAATTAGCACTCGTATTACCACGTGCAATCGTATCAAATGTAACGGAAACGTTTCAGTCTTCGTAGCGAACGCACGTTTCCTTCGCTCCTAAATAAGTAAAAATCGCGCTTCTATATCATACATACTACGAAATTGGTTGCTTGTATTTTAGTATCACATTGAGAATTAGATTGCAAAGGACGCTGAAAAGTAAGTACGCAGCGGTCCCGGTTTCAACTATTGTATCTTTTAACTTTTCCCTCTCGTTCTCTTTTTTTTCTGATTTTTTTCCTCTTTTTTTTTAATCAAAGCTTTGTTACGCATTATATCTTGTACGTGGGCAAGCGTATTCGATGGCGCGTACGTTATTGTGGCATGTGCTTAACAACACTATATTTAACCTTGGCTTTGATTTCACAAGAATTTTAATAAACATAGGAAGATCATAACCACGTTAAAGACCTTCACTTCACTAGATCCACTGGTTTCTGTTACGGAAACCTTGTATTTGAATTGCTCTTTTATTTCCTCGGTCATCGCCGGAGTCTCGTCCCTCTTGTTTTTGCCCCTCCGCACGAATTCGGAATGTGCTGAAAGACGAGTTTCGATAGTTAGTTATTGCATTGATACGCTTAATTAACTTCGCCAGTTACGACGCGCGGTTGAAGAAGTGGGAAGGAAAAAAGACTCGCTGCGGAGTATCTTTGTGTGGCCATCGCTTTGATACGCAGAAAACTCGGGGTATAATTTGTATTATATTAATGTGTCAATGACTTGCGTGTGGTACAGTTATTTTGACATATTTATGTTCGGCCACGGTAACGTTACAAGAAAATCGTGTTTTATTTTTATTCGCGCGAAAAGTTATATCTTGTTTAATGCAGGTTGTTGCAAATTTTGCCGTGTCTTTATATGACGTTTCGAATTTTATGTCTTAAAATTAATGTCAGCGGCTTACCCTGCAGGTATTCCTTGTTATTTTCGAAATCTACTTTAATGAACGTGGACATGGTAACTTCGAATACTTTGTTTTTATCATTGCTGGTCATGGAAATTGCTCGTCGCTTTCTTCCATAGCCTATCTGTCCATTGCTGCACTGGATCTGATAACAAAGTCAAAATTTAGGTGACGCGCCTAAAGATTTTTGAAAAAGAATAAGGTCGAGTGGTTATTGAATCTGTATCTATAAATAGTTGTATTATGTGTAAATTACTATAATGTTAATGATGAATTAATACTTACCCCTTGACATTTATCCAAACAAACGTTAACAGTACCACGAAATTGAACGTAGGAGCTTTCGGGAAATTTGAAAGCTCGAAATTTGGCGGTCAAAAAGTCTCCGTCTATTGTATTAAAATTATCAAACAAATAAGTGTCCAAGGAGCAACTGAAATCAAAGGATTAGTGAGTAAAGATTAAGTTATAAATTAAGCTTTTAAGAATTGTAATTAAAATATTTTGTGTGTTAGTGTGACATTCCTATATGAAATTAATGTGAATACTTTTCAAATGTTAATTAACACTGTTTAGAATATGTGCGCGGATTTTTATTAAGGAAAGAATTTTGCAATGTTCATGATGAAAATGAGGTAAATTACAAATACCACAAAGTAGTAATTAAAAGAAGCAGTAAGGCGAATATCATAAATTCTTTTTAACGGACTGATAATTTTTTAAATTGTAAATATTCGTTTAGTTAAAGTATGTTAAAAGAAGAGAATGTTGTAAAATATATGTAATTTGGCGTACTGGTTTAAACTGAACAATTAATCAATATTAAATATAAGTCTTCTTTGTTAATATATACAAGGAATTTAATTTAATTAAACTTTTGCTAATCGTATAAAAAATGTTTAAATAATATATAATTTAATGTAATACTTTTATTTTTAAATACAAATATTTATTTTAATAATTAAAACTTTACAGTTACATACCATAATTATGACTAATAAAAATGCTTTTTGAGGAACAATTCAAATGAAAATGAACATGCATAATAAAAAATAAACGAAAGTTATAAAAACTTCAGACACATTTATTTTTATTCACAAGCTATCGAATTATAATAGTCATAAAACATACCCATTGAAGATAACTGTCTCCTCTTGGGATTTGGTGTCGGACACCTCCATATATGTGACAAGTAATCCGTAAATTGGCGCTGACTCATTGTCCAAAAAAATCTCCATTTGTAAAGGTGTGCCAGGACTTACGTTCAATTCGCCAGAAATCAAAGTTCCCCCTTGCCTCACGCCAACTCCTAAAATTGGACCTGGCGCGTTTCCAGAGATTTCCTCTCTGATTTCGATGAAACTGAAAACATTAAATTGGCAGTCAATTCAGTGTCTCTTCTTTTGGCATTCGATGTAAAACGAAAAAAAAGGAAAGGAAAAACATTCCTTTAAAGCGGCTAATGTTCAACTGGCACCGATACCGACTTTATTAAGGCAAAGTCGAACGCCGATGAAAATAAGATAAAAAAGAAAACGGTGGAACTTTAATCGTCAACGTACTCGGGTTCTTGAAATCCTGCCGGAAGGACGCTCCGCCGGACTGCAGTGTGATTCGTTGTGACAGTCATACCTGGCTGGACGTATGTGAAGAAACATTTAACTGTGAAGATATGCTTGCCGTTGTCATCCGGTTCTTCGACTACGATTCGATGATAATACACTTTTTGATTCTGCATTCGTCCATGGAGGTCATGCAAATAACATCAATTATTAACGCCACTGGAAACCCCTGACGAATTCACGTATGAATAACTTTTTCATTCCTTACCGTTACTCGATTTACCACGCGCGTAATTCCACATCGCGACATGTCTTTCTCCAAAAGGGATAGTTGAAATGTTGCTATTTCACTGGTTAACCGCGGCTTACATGCTTCATCTGAAACGAAATTACTTTCATGACATTCTTCGCAACAACACAAAAGATAGAAGTATATTATAAATGACTTTCGGATTTGTAAAATTACACAGTAATTTATATTTATAATAGAAGAATAACATTGTACAATATTTTTAATATAATTCGAATTTAATAGTGGCAGTTGGAACATTTTATAGAATTTCATTCGAGAAAAAACGGTAACGTATCATTTGAGTAAATAGAGTGGAGCCATGAGAAGAATAATTATTAGGTCATATGATAAAAGTAACTGTCATGAAGAATGCCAATTTAGTATCTATTTGTGATGTGAAAATAATAATGTGCATTCGTATGTAATATTATTTCAATAAATGGGAAATTATACTTAAGAAGGAGATTATTACACTGAGAAAAACGTGTTATTTAGTGGCTATTGTTATTATTATTTTATAATAACTCGAGGATACATGAGCATTTATAATAATCCTTATAGTATGTTATAATATTTAAAATAAACATAAAAAATATGACCATAGATTTATAGTATTCCTTGGTCACATTTTTTAACAATTTATAAAGTACAACTTAAAAAATTAAGACAAAAAATCATTATCAAGGAATAGAACTCATTAATGTTGAAAACATTTAGGTCACGCCCCTCTCAAATTCACACGAAAGTATGACAAAGACATACATTGTTCCGAGTGGCGGCGTAGAGTGGTGGTAAAGTACGTGACTGGTGACTGTGAGGTGATTCTATTCCTTGATAATGACAGGTTCTTCTACTAATTTTTTAATTTTTCAATTAAGCCTAGTAATTTTAGAAATTTTTATTGCATTACATTATAAGAAATGTTATAAATGCGCACGTATCTCCGAGCTATTATAAAATGTAGTGATAACCCATGTAGAAAAAAACGATCGGGCTAAGCTTGGCACAAGCTTGGTGCCATCGATCGGCATGAAACACCAAATATGTGTGGGCTGTCATCGGCTATCCATCGGCCCAGTGACGTGCCGATCATCGACCGATTGTCTTTAGCTGTTGATCGGTACATCAATGACCCGATGGATACCTGGTGACGATCCATGCACTTTGGTGTTTTTCTCAGTGTAATAATCTCCTTCTTAAGTATAATTTTCCCTTTTATTGAAATAAGATTACATACGAATATTTGGTGTTTCATGCCGATCGACGGCAAACGACGTCTTTTGCTATGTGGGTAACTATTAAAACAATTTTCTTTCAGTGTAGCCTCATAAAAAATCAATTATAAATTAATGAAGTGAATACTAACTCTTGACAAAAGTTGATTAGTTTGGCAATCGATAAATCCTGAAAATTGATATGGTCTTTTTGATATGAAGGTCAAACCACGAATTCACAGGCGATAAGTAAATATTATAATAATGTATACAATGTTTGATATGCGACGTGATAAGCCATTGTAAAGAAACAATCCGAATGGAAATGGGCACGAATAGACTGCATCCTCGTAACAACACTGCGTTCCAACCGTGACGGAATTAAACTTATTGGAGTTGCTCTTTCGCCGATGTTATTTTTTACCTGGATAATCCTTTAACTGCTGCAGATATATCTTTGCGCGAGGATTATTCCTTGGTATGTCAACCTCCATCAAATTCTCCGAGCATCTGACCTTGCTTTGTACTGAAACAAACAAATGTTTGAACTATTTAGTTTAACGAGTCTTCTTCAAGATTTTATGACTTTGTAATTGAAGTAATTTACGTTTATCGTCGGGTAAGTACGATAAATATAGTTTCTCTCAATAATTTTGAAGGAACTAGATTATCGATTTTATGATTAGGAATTCTGTGTTTACAATAACAACTTTTTTTTTATTAATTGCGTTTAGAAAAATATAAAGGTGATAATATTGTTATAAGTTGAATTCTGATTTTCAAATATATTTTATTAAATCTTACTAAGAACATGAAGTTTCAATATTAAAGTATCAGTAATCGTGAAAACGAGAGTGATTTATGATTGCTCAAATTAACAAGCTAACGAGTGAATCAAGTTGACAAGTAATTTACGTGTCTTTTATTTATTTCTTCTTTTTTATATTCTTATTAAGAATTCTGTACTCTCAAACATTTTTTTAAAGACTGAATAAAGTTATTATTGTTTAAATGAAGAATTTATACAGTTGAATCAAGTTCAAGAAAGAGTTGAATTTATACAATTTTACGACGAAGTTGAATCAACTCTACTTGAACAAATTTCTTTCAGTGTATATTACATAGATTTTTTTTGTATTTCAGTACTTACAAGTTAGGTATAAGGTTTATTATATTTTTTTATCGAACGCAATCATCATTAACATAAAAGGGGTTAAGTTTTCATGGAAAATTATTCTCGGAATACAATTCGGTCAGGTATGTTTCTTCTTATGAAGTATTCTATAAAAAGGAAACAATTCGTAACATGAGAACGTTAAACAAAGGCAGAAGGAGGATAACAGGTTACAATTGCGGGCTATTTGGTTTACTTGTTGAAAATTTCCTATACGTACGTAAGCATGCATGTGAGCGACCGCCGTACTTTGCAGTAGCTGACAACATAATTATACTGTTTTACCGTGAATTTACACATATACGTGACGTGCCCTCATATATATTGTATGTTGTTGCATTAGTCACGACCTTGGGAGCCTTGCATCTCCTGTAATTAATGCCTTTGCTTTTTCCAGTGGAAGTGAATGTCAAATGCTACGCGATGCGCCTCAACTCACTTTCAACTTTGTACACATCTTTAATTATGTTCGCGTTTCGTTTAAATTTGAATAATTGTCATTCACCATGACAATTCTACTTTTTTTCAGGTGACTGCATTGCACGTGAGATTTCTGATAAGCAAGTCAAGTTATACGAGTGCCATAATGAAGCAGAGACGCAATGATGATCCACACGGAAAAAAATAGAAAAATTGTGGGAACCATGCTTATATTGTTGTCGTATTATGATTAAGATGAAGAAAAAATATTATTAAATGAAAGAAATGCTAGTATGGTTCGGGAAACCATATTTTTTGACTCCGCTACTTTATGCTGTTCACTCATAACCTTCAAAGTGTAACAATTTTAATTTTTTTTTGTCATTTTCAATGACCCTAGTAAAAATTGACCAGGCGGTAACCGGGTATGTAAAATAGTTCGTCCGCCAGAGGTCAGGAAGGGTGACGTCATCTTCCCAGGCCCTTCAGTAATCTGATAATTGTAAAATATTGGTACTTTTATATAACCTATGGATAATATCCTAATATAATTGTTTCATTCATTTAAATTCATACTATTTCTGTAGAATTACACGTTTCTTCAACGTAATAAATAAAATTCCCGTAAAATTATGCAGCCATAACAATTAAGTACACATTTTTCATAAAACCTTAACAAGAATAATAGCGTAAAAGTCGAAATGTATGATTCAATCTTAGATTCCACTTTGTTCCGCTATTTCACTTTGCCCCAAATGCTCGTTCCTTACATTAAAGCTCTGTAATTATTTTGAGTTAAAATGGTGTATCCATTGCACACGATAAGTATCGTTCAAATACCTGTCTTCGCAAATAATATAAAATAATTATTTTACAATATGTAGCAAACATTACAACCTTGTACCTTATAATAATTTATGTTTTCTGCAAAAATGATACGTGTTGTATAGAATCATGTGTATTGCAAAGTACTATAAAGAAAAATAAATAATTGATAAATAAAAATCAATTACTATACATCGAAGTACATGATAAAAATTCACGGTTCATTATAAGTAACGCGTGCTTGTCGATAAGGGTTCCATTAGGATGAACAAAATGAACAAAAGTTTTATTCAAGAATTTCTACATTTTTTCGAGTTGATAAAAGAGTGACTGCAATTTAATAGGTACTCATTGATACGAGTGTCGCTCGACGATTATGCAAATGTCTTTGTCGTTTTGGATGCGCATTTAATGTATAAATTACGTGAACGTACAGCAAGTTGGATGAACCTTTTAAATGCGCGTTTCGATCAGCACGTTTCAGCGCAGGATGTCAGTATACTATACTGTCGTAGTATGTGTAAATTAATTCTGATATTTTTATTTCACAATAAAGTTTATTTTTTACAATGTTTTACGTCCACGACACACATTTTCGTACGGTACAATCTATCATCATATAAAATTATAAGCTCTTGAAATACTGGAAGCACATGTATTTGGCTCGTACTCGGACTATTGAACTTCTAATTGAAATGTGTTATTAAATACCCTGATGAAAAAATGGTAAACTGGTGAAGTCCAGATTTTAGTCAGAAAGCTAATCTCGACCTGGTTTTGACAAGGAATCCTGATTAAAACCTGTCCTAACTATAAAGTGGAGAAAAATTTATCAAAATTTAATTAGAAGCTAATCGGAAATTCTGATAAGGATTTATCCGAAGAGAAATGTAACATTTTTTAATATGTTACTTGATTTTCTTGACTGGAAATTGACATTGCCCTAATTAAATCTTAATCGCACTTTTTACTTCAGAATCAAAAACAAGTGACGGTAAAAATTGAATATCCATGGGAAAATTGTACTTCATACTAAGATATCAATTGACATTTTTAAATAATTTATTAATAATAACAAGCGCACGAATATCTCATCAGGATTCTGTGGCCTAGTTAATAAAAGTTGATTAGATTTGGCAAGTTGTTCAGATATTTTACTGAAATAAAAATTTTATTTAAATTAATATGTTAAAATGTTTTTAATGCATTTTTCTTTACTTAATTTAGATAAAAATTTTCTTACAAAATACAATGTCACTTAATTTTTAATTTGATTACAATTTTTTATCAAATTACAAGTATAGTCTAAAATAATTTTACAAATAAACTTCAAAAATATATTATTAACTGCGCTTCCAAAAACAAATGTTATTTTAGTGTAAACATTAAACTGTTTGTATACATATCTAAGATAACAGTAAGAAAATTAATTGTAATTTCAACATTTCGCAGAGTAAAAAAATTAAACCAATTTATTTTTCAAATCCAAGACTGTAGTTCGTGCCTCGTTGAAAGTTGAAGATAATTATTTTAATGCGTGTAATCCACCTTAACTACTTCCTTACCTACATATCGAAACTGTAACACGTGTCCGTATTGAGGATATCAAGAAAACTGCACAACTTATGATTGATTAATTAAAGCTCATGTTAAAATATCAGATTGATATTGTTTCAAAAATGACCGGCGCGGCACGTTATCGTAACTGTACTTATCAAAAGTTCATGGAGTGGGATCAAATAGAAAAATATAGGTTCACGCGCACACATTAAATAATGCATATCGACTCGCGGTTAGCTTGTGTGCACTCGTGCTACAGTTATCATGCGTTCAGCAGAATCAAAAGTTCTTAATCGAAACAGGACAGGTTGTGTCAGGTACTTATATGTATGCTAACGCAAGAACGTGTACGTACTCGCATTGTGTGTGAAAAAAGGGGGTATCCTAACGGTCATTTTATTCGAACAGGCTTTGCAATGTGCTCCGATAATTAAGAGTCTTGGATGAATAAACAAAAATGAATTTCTAGTTTTGTCAGACCCGTTGTAACAGTTATCAATGTACGGTAACGACGCCCGACAACTGCCATACGTCTTGTTAAATTAATGAAGGTGCAAACTTACAAACGGAATTCATTGTATTACCGTCGGTTACGGGGCCACTCCAACATAAATTATATTGATACATCGATCAAGATCTAATTCTTCATGCGTCATTTTCATTTTCGTTTTCTTAGGAGGGAAATTTTACTTTTCGTCAAGGATGAGAAGGCATTTATTTTTATTCATACACCGAGGAAAATTTTTTTGGAAAAATTACCATAGTTTACGGCAACGAACGAATCTTACCAAAGTAAAAATGAAACATGTGGTCCATATATGTATTAACAATTTCATATAAGATAAATGTCCACATATGAATTTTGATTGATATATGGTTAATATAAGGTAATAATTAAATTCAATATAAGGAAATTATTGAAACTATATATGACTAGAATATAATATCAATTTTTGCCATATATCGACCATGTATAATCATATACGGCCATATATGAAATTAGAAAAAACATATATGTTCACATGTGAATTTTTCATTTTCTTATATGAAATTGTTAACACATATCTGGATCATGTGTTCCATTTTTATTAGGGTAAAATTCCTTGAATCTCGATAACTATCCGACTGATTTATGCTAGTTTACCTATTATTTTAGGAAAAAGAATATTAAGATTATTTCAATATACGAGATCAACTAAGCTGATTATTTCCTACCGTTATAAGAAAACTTACATAAATCAGCTCGATAAAGATTGCTTGTTAAAAAGTGTAATAATTTTTCCGAAAAATTCTTCCAAGCGTGTGATATCATTTCGAAAGATTACAGGATAATGCACAATAACTAATTGAAAGAAATTTTAAAGTCAACGAATAAAATAATTATAGTCCTAATTTGGCTAATGAATCACACCGTCGATAAATTTGCCAACTGATAAACTAATTTCTTTGAAATCTGCCTTCATTCTCCACCACCCCCTTCCCACTCTAAACCAGTCGCTCTTTGAAAGGACGTGCTCAAGGAAACAATTAAAACGCGAATCAGATAAGCGCGAGTATCCTCCGGAAAATATATTCCGCACTGGGTTTCGAATAATAAAAGTTGGCAGGAGTATAACGGAAGTTGGAATCCGGAAGCCAGCTCATATTTTGTGATTTACAAAATTATTGCTGGATCCTTAGTACAATTGTAATTTACAGCAACTTGTTTAAAACCATAATGATAATTGCTCCAAATGATATATCATTAACCAATTGCCAATTGGTAAACTGGAAAAAGCAATGCATTTATAAATAAAACGCGAAATACAACATTTTAAATGGTTTTATTAATATGGCAAATTGATAAGTTTTGTCTTTTGTTTTCAACATTCAATTTTTCATAACTGTAATGGTGTATAAAATGTTATCGGTTAAAACAACTGATAACAAAGGTAGAACTGTAAACTAACTGCCAGTAGGAATAACTGCGTTCAAACAAAGAAACCGGCATCTAAAATCAATAAACTTTACTGTCAAAATTAGTGAGTAAAATCGGGTTCAAGCGCAACACTTTGATTGCCATCGGCAATTGTCAGTTACATTTTTGACAACATTGTTTATGGCGGTAACATGTTCCGCAACGAGGAAGCGAAAAGTTTGTTGGACGCGTTTCAAAATATATCAAGATCGAAATTATAAGTCGCGTAACAGTACCAATTTTATGTCTTGTTATATTTCATCGTCACCGATAGACGATTCAACTTATTATTAATGATTGTAACCGATGCAACTAATTTGTTAGTAAGATTTACTAATATAAATAGAAAAAAGTTGGAAATAAAATTACTATACTTTATAGCAACTCTGACGTCAAGTCATTTCATAAAATTTCATAAATCATTATTACTTGGTAAGTACCAAAGTATTAGTAAATTTCCTTCAATTTTTACTATACTAGACATTAATAAATTGTTTAAATCTTGACTGTCAATTTATTAAAATACCACAGCAAAATCTTTCGCGTCAACCTTGTTACACAGTATAGTAATTTTGGTTTAAATTTTTTTTCTGCATGTAACTGCGGGACTTTTTCTCAGTCCACATTTGCATGTCAAACTCGTTCGTTTAAAAGGAATAATATACACGGAACGTGCAATTTTTCAGTCGACGATACATTTCAATTTTCAACGAAATCGGTGATTATCCGCATCGTCTACGCGGGGCATCGACAGCGGCACTTAAGTTGGTCGACGGAAATGGTATTTGAGGGCTGCCAAAAGTGTTTATTGTGTCGCGCAGCGGGATAAAGAGCCGCGATTTGCGCGAAGCGAAATGTTCGGTGGAGTATGCGCTGTATTTGGCATTGGCCAACGTCGTTCGTGTTGCGAAAGTAGAGGTCGCGAGAACCGCGAAGAATTTCCAATGGTCACGCAACGTCAAAGAACGATTATCGAGGTATTCGGGAAAAAGTCATTTTTTCATTATTAGCCGTATCACTATCATTTGGAACCTTTCGTGCACGTACGTTACTTCCGAGTAACATTCGATATTTATTGAAAATATCCGCGTAAGAAAATAATCGCGTGCGTGCGCGCCGCGGTTTCGTCCAAAACGGCGCGGTTAAAATGGTAACGGTGTTTGATCGCCGGCAAAAATACATATTTTCGTGATAATAACAGTGGGAACGCGCTCGCGGTTTGTAGGAACGCCAAACTTCCTGGTTGGTTTCCGACGAAAAGGGCACTTTTTCGAAAAAGGGCACATTGTAAGCACGACGGGCGGACTCCACGTGCGGGATAAGCCGACTTTCCAGGTGGCTCTGCCGCGCAGTTTCGATACTTTTGTTGGGAACTAACCGAGCTCTCGATGCTTGGCAGGTGCTAAAAGTTTAATAAATTCTACTAACCGTGAAGTTAGCGGCGCGTGGAAAAAAGCGCGGAATTAATTTGACTACGACCTGGGAAACAATAAGGTTAATGTGTAGGCAGAGCGTAGTTGGGGTATGGCAACGGTATTAATGAGGCGTATAATACCAGGATACCCAGGAGCTATTTCCATTGGTATCCCACAGTATGAAAAACAGCGCAAAAAGATTGCTACCACTGCTAGAATCTCCGGATTAACGTGATTTGATCTTTATAAATTGCGCAAAAATGTTCTCCAAATAATTGTTGCAATTTCGTTATCGTATCAAGCAGGATGAATAAAAATGAGAAAAAAGAACGAAATGAGATATTGTGGGGCTAACGAATAATCTTCAAATATCTTAATAATGATACTTTAATGCACGTCAGATGCATGGATTTAACATTTTTATTGTCCAATTGAATAGATTTATCCTTGCATACTTTTCTAGAAATTAGGATTACTTCAAGGTTACTCAAACTTCCTGCATGATTTTGCTCGCCGGCTCGTTTTTTCTTTCCTTTCTTTTTTTTTCCAATAACGGAATTCGTGAAACATCGAAATATTTGCCGCGAGACGTGCGAAAGGAACGTGTTCTCGAGAGCGTAGTTACGTCATGACTTTAAATTTGCCGCTGAAGACAGCATGAATATTCTATAATAACATACAATTTGTTCGCATTGATGTATTTTTAAACGATGATTCCATCTTTGATAATGAAAAATGTCGACGGGTGACCGTAAAATAGGTTCGCAAGAAGAAGTGTCAAACGTATCGGGTTAACGTTTAGTTTCCGTTGAGAGTCCAGTTTTTGTATGTTTAATCGCACGATGATAAATCCGTTATCGGGAAATAAGTCAACGCGAACAAAAGTGTAAACAACAATTTTACACGGCGATACTGAAATTATGATAAATCGACGGCGGATTTCCGTATTGCCTGGAATAACATCGCCCGATCAATCGCATAACTCTTGACCACTTTTTGCCGCACGCTCGACCATAAAGCTGGCACATTTTTTTTCGTGCTATTTACAAAACAGTTTGCCGTATCGTTTTAATTTCATTCGCGGTTTATAGGTAATATGATGAAGCAGATCTTTATCACTGATTACATACTTTTCGCGTATATGATTGACTATAATGTAACGTACGCTACCTATCCGTTGCCACGCTGCAACCGTATCGCATTTCATGCGTCGGGCCCATTGGGCACATATTATATTGTTCGCGGGACGCCTCCGGCGGTAACGTTGGCTTTCGAGCCGATGCAAAAAAAAAGTTGCTTTCTTCGATTATACGCAATACGACGCAAAACAAAAGAAACGCGCTAATTGCGTGATCCAGCAAATTTTCCCGCACCCACACCATAAGAAAAAGTCAATCAAGATTAGCGTAAAAATGCCATAAAAAAATACCGTATGATAAAATGATAGCCTTATTGTTGATCTTTAATAGTTGCGGTGGTGCACATTACCTTTCCTTAATAGACAATTTATTCGTGCTGAAAAGAGTTGGAGCGAAAATTACTATACATTATAACAAGACCGACGTAAAATCATTTCGTAAATCATTATTACTCGGCAAGTATCTAAGTATTAGTAAAATTCATACAATTTTTACTATACTGGACACTGATAAATTGTACAAATCTTGTATACTTTTGACTGTTAATTTATTACCAATACCATAACAAAATGTTTCTCGTCAACGTTATTGTACTGTATGGTAATTTTAGTTCCAATTTTTTTCTGCGTGTCTACGACATAATTTTAATATTTTACTATTGATAGTGTAATTTGCGTCCGACACAAACAATATACTGAAAAAAAAAAACATTAAAAACTACTGTGATAGACTCTTAAAGCGCAGCCATGTATATACTGAGAAAAAAATGTTAATTTCGGTACCTAATATTAGTTTAAGTTTTTTCCATGCCTAATATTAGCTACAACTTTTACTATCCTGGCATAGTAGTTTTTCCTGTATTTTATATATGGCTGTACCTCAAAGTTCTAACACAGTAATTATTAATTTTTTTAGTGTACTACAAAAGTCAAATGACAAGCAAGTAAAAACTGAACTTTTCCCTCGGCATCTTACAATTATTCGGAAAAAAAGTTTACGGCGTAGCATTGGTCGATAAAGGGAAACTAAGAAAAAAGAAAAAAAAGAGCACGCGAAAAAAATACGAAAAAAGTAAAGCGAAACGCAAGGAGTTAGGGGGAAAGCGAAAACGGTATCCCGTAATCGCGCAACAACTTTTCTATCAATTTGTACTCCTCCATAACCGACTGGAATTCCGCGATTTCATTACATAAGAAGCGCGCGTTTTCAATCGCGCTTTAAATATCGAACCGCGGTCGAATTACGATTCGAGATGGATAAGCCCTTGAAGGTTTTGTCGGGGATGGCGAATTTTATGGCTTTTTCGTCCACCCGCTACCGACGGCCCGACGGCGCAAGAAGCCACAATTGTTTTCTCCAACGCAAGAAACGCCAGGCGGCTCCACTCTGGGACTGTTCCTCGCCCTTTCGGCCTTTTTGTTTTTCTCCGCTGCCCAACGTCCGCAGTGATCTCGGCAACCGGTTTCCCAGCTTCCATATCTTTCTTTCGTACCACGGCTTTGAGAACACCACTCTTGCCGATGGCGTAAATTCCAATTCCAGGACCAACCCGCGCTACGTTTCGAATCGCAATGCAATTAACTTTTTTCGCGCAACCTTGCGGCCGGACCGCAATTTGAGTCCGAATTTACGCGACGCTCATCGCGCCCGTACCCCGCGTTAATTTCGGCCGAGCCGCAATTTCGCCCCGCTCATTTTCGGCGAATAAATTTTCGCCACGTCGAACTCCGGCGAGTTTCGTGCGGCGCGACTGGTATTGCGCAAAATTAATGCAAATGAAAGGCGGGTATGGAAGACCGGAGATAAGTGGCAATTATGCGAGAGCCGGGTATTCAGTGAAAGTCGACGGCTCGGATTATATAAGAAAGTAGGTGTGACTCGACTGAGATGTCAAAGCAGGAGTTAATCGTCCTTTGAGAAATGATGCCGTGATTGATCGAGGATCGCTCGGCCCCGAAGAAGTGGCTCGATATTGAGTTAGATATTAATGTTGCGCATTGGGTTCTTTTTGTTTGGCTCGGGATAAACGAGGCAAAACAGTGACAGGCAATATACCCGGGATACGCGCATGGGAACGCGGGACAAATGAGCCTCCAATCAAATGCCAAGTGTTTCCTCCCCCCCCCCCTCGCTTTTGACGGGCAATTACTGCCCGCGCGGGGTAAATCCGCGATTTAATTAATTTTATTAATAGATCCGACTTCTTTAAGCCGGATCCGCTTTTTTTTGCGGCCTTTTCGCAGCCGGCGTAAATTGTTAAAGCGAAACGCGACCTCGGAATAATTGTTCGCGGGCTTTTAGCGCGGTATTCTTCCCCCGCCGATGGGATCGTCCGATAAAATATGATTTTGCTCGTAATAAGTCTCGCGATTTGCATTTCAAATCGTTCGCCTCGTTATTTGCTCCAATTTACTCGCCGCTATTTGTCGAGGAAATAAGGTATTCGCGTTTATTTTTATTTTTATTTTTTTTTTCGTTACCGAGTACTTACGCGTGATAAGCGGCCGTGTGATAATGGCTTAAAAGTCGGCTTCGCCGCGACCGAGCGTTGCCGAGTACCGAACGCTTAAGAACGTTGAATGCGCGATCGTAGGTGATCTACAGGAATGCACCAATGAGAAAGCTCCGGTGGCATGCAATGAAATGCCATATGAATTATTCTAAACCCGTAATGTATGATCCGAATTGTTGAATGCCTGAATGTCGCGGAAGTAAATACTTTCGGTCTTGATTTTTTTCTCGTTTTCTTTTTCCTTTTTTTAATTAATTCGTTATTTATTATAATGGAGGAGACCGAGATAAGCGGAATTCTTCTACGTTATCGGGCTTTTTTGAGATAAATGGGGGAAAATTTTTACTTTGGCTAATTATTTTTTTGCTGATTTCTATTTAGCGATAATTGCGGGATCGTCTGTGCGATCGCTTTTTCGCGATTAGATTACAAGATATTATTTTTACTTGCGAGTGGAAAAACGCAAAATATTTTGTCGGGGAGATTTAATGGTACTTGAGGATGATTGAAGTTCTTCACTTTAAAACATACTTTTTGCATTCAGGCTACTATTTTATTTTCTCTACCTAATCCTTTGCTTTGCGAAACCAGTGCGTGCCAGCTGTAGCCTAGCAATTTTTCTATCCTACCGTCGGCATTAATCATGTGATTCTATTTTATCCTTTAGGCGTTAAATCGGATAATAATGACGTCCGATATAATTGTACTAATGTCTATTTATTAACCATAATTTACTTACTAAAGCGGTTTTAATTTTATTTTCGAAATAAACGTAAAAGTTGCGTTTTTTGTAATTAAAAAAAATTCCCTTATATGAAAATATTTAAATATTAAAGAACGTATATTAATTACTTTATTTAATTGCTTTGTAAACAGTTACGAAGAATCTGCTAAGACAAAAATTTAAAAACGGTTTGTGGTACAATTTTTTGTTTCATAATGTTCGTACCCTCATTTTAATTGTCAAGGTCTGATGAGTACGCGGAGTAAATAAAAAGTTAATATAGGTATAATTGCTTTCAAGTAGCATCCAGGAAAGAGTAATTAGGTTAAAGATTGATTAGAAAGCAAGTGAAACGAGACAAATTGATTTATTTTTAAATTTCGTGTTCTTTATGATTGAAGTTATTAGACTAAAAAGTGTTAGTGGGAAAGTACGTGAAGATTAAAAGATTCACTTTTCATTAAAATGTAAACTTTCTTTATTTTGTAAATTATAAATAATATGGAGATGAATTTTCCTCGAGCACATACTAGTGCAATTATCTTGACATTATAAATCGCTTAAGTTTGAAATCATATTTTATATTATTAATTTAAATTTTCTTAAGTGCCAAGTATAATAATCTTTTCTACCTCATTCAATTTCTGCAACGTATTCTAAAACACTGCAATGAATTTATGAGAAAAATTACTTTAAATTATATTTCCACGTGTCTTCAAAATTGACGTAATATTAAAGATACATTTATCTTATGAGCCTCATTCGCTTCAATGCCTTTAATAATGCGTCATATTAAATCAATGGATTACAACTCAAAGAAAAATGGTTAAATTAAAGCATATATAAAGATTATTATATATTTATTTATAGTGAATAGATTTTTTCCGTGTTAAGAGGATATAAAAGTAATAAATGTTTAACTTTAAAATACATACTCTAGAGAATAAAAAATGTTATATATAACTTACATTCTAAAAATTATTGCTCAGAATTCTGGAAACCACAAATAATCTATTATCTATTTAAAACATATTTTATCACTTCCAAATATTTATATTTATATGGATCTCTTTTTTTAAGTGTATTTAATTGGTATGGAGTATATGTTTTGAGTACATTTATTTAAAGTGTATTTAATCACGAGTATTAAAATTATTTATTATGTCTTCGACACTTTTATCGGAATAGAATGAACAAAGTTTGCAACATTTTGTGGTTTCCGGCAGGTATCGTTATACTTATGAGACCTATTTCCCAATCAAAAGCTGGAAAAAAATATAAAAATCTAAATTGCAAAATTCTACACAACAAACATAATATTAATGTTGGTTAAACAAAGTAACTATATTATTTCAACAGATTTAAGATGAAGAGATAATTTTTCAAAATATTTATCATTACATATCAAGAAGTATTAGAACTATGAGAGGTCTAATTTTTAGGAATAATGTATAGAGCAATATTTTTATTGTTTCTTTTGTTGCACTGACGTCGTTCAACTTTTCGTTGGTGATTAACTTCTAATATTGATTGGAAAATAAACAGAAAGAATCAAATTGTGAAATATTAACATCAATATCATAATGCAAAGTTATCTAGTTTCCGAACATAATAGAAATATTAACTTTTGAAAATGTATTTACCTCTGAATTTATGCTAACAATGATTCTACTTAGAAGGCCATGAGATATGGTATTAGTTCTGTTTCTCATTGCGACACAATGATAACTAGTTATGAGTGTATTGAGGTCTCTTTAGAGAGTTCCATTGCAAATTTCTCTAACCAAATTACCTAGTTTAATTTTCATTAGATAGTTATTTTAAAAACATTATTTAAATAAAATATTTACCTTCTTATAATATTCTCTACTATAATGTGTAAAATTGTTATTAACAAAATATTAATTTAAAACATAAAATATTTGTACTTATAAATAAATTATTAAGAAATGTGGAAATCAAATAAAAACATATCTTTCACATTAAAAGCCTGTGTTTAGATATGTGTATTTGTATCTGCGTGTAATGTTAATTAATGCCCGTAATATGCCTAATTAAATTTAACACTATAACTGAGTTTTAACTGTCGAATTTAATTCAAGAAAAATAGTTTTAATACAATTAAAAACATTTCTCAAATACATCTATTAATCAAGTATAAATTCGCGATAATATTGATAATTAGTTTTTAATTGATAGTTAATTTTTTTAATGTAATTAATTGATAATTGGCTTTTAATTGATAATTAAAAGAACTGTTAAAGACTTATAAAAAAGTTTATATTTTACATGTATGTAACTTCTATTACAAATTACTTTTGTGTAATGCGAATGTAACTAAAAAATTTAATTCGATTTAATATTTGTAGACAATTTATTTGTCCTAATTATTAATCCTATAAATCTTAATAAATTAAGTAAAAAAAGAATTAGTTAATATTTGACTAGTCTTATCTGAATATGCAATGTTTTATGTATTGATTATTAAAACATTAATTAACATCACTATATATTACATCTGTTTAACTTTGCAACTAAATTATGTCATCCATTTCTTTTACAGAGTTCATAATTTTTAAACATATAAAAGAAAAATGAATAAAAAGATACCAGATTCCGTTAACAATTCATGATTTTGATTTCAATTTTGTATTCAACTTAAAAAATGTAAAATATTTTTATTTTGTTCAGAATATAAAGGGAAAAGTTTTAAGGCAGTTGTTATTTGGTTACAGTTATTTTTATTTGATATGGATTTGTTATCTTCGATTCTTTTACTCATTTAAAAATACAGTTTTTATTCAGTCACTTTTATGGTGATCACATAAAAGTTTCATTTTATTTGTATTGCCATTTAAAAATTTAAAGCTGCCCTTCGCTCACTCATAAAAAAGTCACATAAACAGAGTCGAAATACTAAAGATGATACCCAAATCAGTATTATTACTTTATGATTCATTTTTAAAATTTTCTTTGATACTAATAATTTATATATACATAATTTATTATAAATAATTGAACAAAAATGCAAATATTTACTGAAATAAGGCTAAATATTTAATAAAAGTTTTAATTTATAAAATTTACTTTTAAACTTACATTTTTATATTATAGCTGAATTTATATAACTCACTTAATCATTAGGATTTAATTTTAAAGTCTAATGAAATAAATTATGTAAGATAAAAATCCTGTATACTAATCCACGAAAGAGAAATTTCGTTTTCGTTCAATTTTTTTAAATAAATTTTTCAATTTTAAATGCAAATAAATTTTATGCTTTTATTAAAAAAGTATTTTAAGAAGTTTATCGTGCTGATTTATATATAATATTCCAATATATTATTATAAAGTTTAAATAAAAGGTAATTATTGTTAACAATAACAAAAGATGAAAATATTAACAACAAAGAAAAACAATTCGAATGTAAAGATATAAAAAAACTTATATTATAAATCTTTAGTATCACTTGTCTTAAATATTTTATTATAGAGACATCAAAAGACTTTCAATGTGTGAGCGTAACAGTAAATGTTCCTTTTTTCCTTTTAATATTTGCGTACAATTTATGTAAATCATCCAGCACAATAAGGAGTTATATATACTTTATATTTATATAATCGCCCTTACACTTAATACACATAAATTTTACATACATTGACTGTCAGAGTATTTAAACCTTCATGATACTTATCAACAATATTTTATCTCATTTTACTGCGGTTGTTATTTTTATGCAATTAAAATATTTTAGAAGAATTAAAATACAATGCTGATATTAAGACGATAAGTAATCTTTATAAATAATCCTTATAAATACAATATGAAGTTTGTGTTAACGCAGCAATTATTATTATAAATTAAATTTTTTTTTGTACTATATCCAAAACTTACTTCTTACTTTTTCAATAGATATTAAAATAGTTTCATAATTATTAAAATCATATTCGAAATTTTTATTTACAATGATTTATATCACAATCAATGCATGCATGTTTTATGTAAGGCTGTAAATATTAACATAATTAATTCGAGTCAAAAAGTAAATGACTTTACAGCACAATAAAACCTCGTAGTTAAAGCTATCATAATTAATTATACATTAGTTTCTACTCTTATACAATAAGTCACCTTGGAACAACTATTTATTTTTGCAGTCGCATCTGACGATGCCGATTTCAAATTGTTTATCCTACTAATTTTTAAATCTTCGTGACACACGCAAATCATCATAAACATCGAGATAAATGATTTCATTAAAACATGAATTCGTATTAATAATTTTGATGTCACGGATAGTTGAAAAAAAAGCGTGACATTATTTTGAAGAATCTTTTGCAAAGTGATAAATATTGATCTTCTAATGACATCATTCCTTTAAATCAACTCGTGAGCGATAAATAAATTAATTACCGAGACGTTATTAGAGATTCTCCGAGAGGCAAGTATTCGAAGGTTTTAAACACCCACGTGTGCGCTCCGGAGATACGAACGACTGGTAAGACGCAAGTGGCAGACCTCTTGCCTCTACCGAAAAAGGTATACAAACTTGCACAAACAGATGAGACTTAAAGTAAATTTGGAACAGACCTTACGGAATAAAAAAAAAAAAAAAGGAAAAAAGTTGCCTTTTGCCTTCGGCCAAATTCATTATACTTTTTCATACATAATTCAAAACCGATGACACAAAGACGTCGCTTTAAAAACTTTTCCTTTTTATTCCCTTTTATTTATAAACACTCGCCCGAGGTAAAAGGAAATTTACAATAAGGACTCGAATACGTATGCGTATATCAATAAAAGGAAAATCATAAAATTTTACTGCAGGAACAACAGGTTTGCATTCATAGTTTAAGTAGGAAATGATTTATCTTTATTTTAAGTAACGCGCACAATTGTAAAACTGCGAAACGCGCCGTACCGCTGGAAACGAGAGGAATTATTTGGAATTATACATAATAGAAATAATTGTCCAAGGGTAATAACAGCAAAGTTGGTCCCGACCATTTCATTGCCCCGACATTTCTTATTTCAACAATTTAACGCAGGAGGAATTCGCCTTCGTGCACGCATCTTTCGTTTATAAGTCACAAGTCATTTATTTGCCAAGGAGCCGAGACGGTGCAATTACGTGAAATGTACATAATTAACCTAAAAGTTTGAGCAAACGTCGCTGCTTAAACAATGAAAATTCAAGGCAAACGATAGTTACCATTGGCTCGTATCCTGCCAGTGATGGATATCCAAATACAAAGGAATATCCATAGATAAATAATCCGCATACCCATAATCGCTACAGACTGCACGAACTTGTCGGATGGTGCCAATTGCTTTTAACCGAACTATATCATTTAAAGTATTGATTGCACTCGTCACGTGCCAACGAAATTCACTAAAAATAAAACGAGGAACTGGAATGAGAGAACGGCAGGATGCGATTGTTAGCCTGACGAGTAGACCAACAAAAGACGGGCGATGCATTCGATGGGAGGTCGCGGTAGACACTAAAGAGGCTTGCCTTCGCGAAAGGCCCACAGAGGTGGGAGAATGCGAGGCCGCTCCGTATCGAGAGGGGCCACAAGATCCGAAGAAAGACCCTGTATAGATGAGAAAGCACGATTTATAGGAATGCACTCGTGTACACACTCACATTTATGTGTATCATGTACACATACGAAATTTTACTCCTTTTTTTATTCCTCTCTCTCTTTCTTTTCTTTTCTTTTTTTTTGGATTTCATTACTTTTTGTTGGACCTTTTTGAAATGTGTATTAGTTCAAAGGGAACAAAAAATTAATTTCAATATTGATTTTACATCGGGAGATGGTGAATAAAGCGTCGAGCTAAAATTTGTGTAACTTTGTGACAACAATGATTTATTTTTGTTTCATATTCAGGAGCAGTTCATTCAACTAGGACATTTGGTTGAAATTTAACGTCGATTCAATTCGGATTAACGTTTTTTATACTTTAAAATGGGATCGAAAATATTTAAATAGATTTCTTTTCTCTTCATTTTTTTACGCACAGAAGAAAAGTTAATCTTTTAAAAGTAGCAAATCTTAATAAATTACGCGGATAAAAATAATATAGTAATGTTGGACTATGTGCATTCACGTATGAAACAGGGTTTTGTAGTCTGACAAGAGTTACAACAGTTCTGATAATTGGCACCATTTACCAGACTGCCCGATAATATTAGTAACATTGGCAGTAGTGGCAGTTTTTACTGTTTGATTTTTCCTACCCAGCGTATCTTAACTTTTATTGCGAGGCTGCAATTTGAGTACGAAGGGGGGAATCAATGAAATAATGTTGCTAATGAATTTGCAGTTCGCTTATTTTTAATGTGGCACAAACAATTTGATAGCAAATCGTATTCACTGATGGTAGTTTGCGTTGTAAGTTCGTACGGTTGAGTGAACAATGGGAGAAGAATTAGGTATGGTGTTGGAATGGTTTGACCTAAGCAACGGATTAATTAATCGAGCATTATTAAACGAGAGTGATTGGTTGACCATACTGTTCCTATAACTGTCATACTCTCCTGTCTACATTACCGATACTTGTTCGTTCCGTGCGTCTGAGTTGTACTTTCACCCTTTATGGCACAAGGTAAGATTATAACTTGGGAAATATTGCTTTAAAAAAAAGGTCCAATAATGATTCTATAAAGGTGCTGAATAAAATTTACACATTATGCTAATACTGAGACAAATCAGGTAAATCAATTTAACGACACTGAAGTGTTTTTTTAATATTTTTAATGTTATGTAACGAATGAATAATTTGGTAAAGTTTCAATTCCTCTTCCTGCAAAACAATTGAGTGTATAAGCGTATCGAAAATTCAAAGACGTATAATTTTGATGGATGTTCAATGAATGAAAGATAATCTCATTCTTATGTTTCTTACATTGTGCTGTTCAGTCAGCATGAATGCAAACGTCAAGCCACAAAACGTAATTCATTAGGAAATTTTTCCTTTTTTACTTTGCGAATTGCAAAAGAGAGGAATTAAACAAACTATTTATCTTCGCTTGTCTGCATAAACCTTTACGCATGTCACTCTACCATTGCACTCGAGGAAGCATGACGTCACGTTACATTTACGATACCGAACCTAGGTGACTGAAAGTGAGGTACTTTTTAACCATATGCCAACTTGAAATAGGCACTAACTTTTCAATGTGGAGTGACTTTATTCGTTTAATATATATATATATATATATATATATATATACTTATCGTTGACGGTATTAAAAATAATAATGTATGTGAGATACGTGCTTGGAGCAGGGAGAAAAATTTATTTGCAATTCATTCGAATTTATTTGTAACATTCCGTAAGGGGGAAGCTGAAACATTTGCTTTTCAAATTTTCTCATTCGACGCAGAAGGTGTAGCGATGAGTTTTCTGAAATCATTGTTTATTCAAAGGAGAAAAAGACGAAACTTCCGTTATGAAAAATTTGACGCGTTATTTTTAAATAAACATTACGCTCGACGGATCCCCATGACTATGAATTTTACATGCGGATTAATCTGTTTACAAAAATGTCACACATGAGCAAGATACGTAATGCGATACATTCCTTTTTGTAATTCACGAACAAAGCCCCAGTGCAAGTATTAGAAAGTAAATTTCCACTTGGCACATCGCATTGTACGCATTAGTGGGAACAAATGATTTTCATGAATCCGAAGTTATGAGCACGTAACCTGCGTGGTATTTTTTTTTTCTTCTTTTTTTAATGCGAAAGAAACCTGATGTGGTTTAATTTTAAGTAATGAAATTAATCATGTGCTTCCCTGTTACGTGATCATGTGAGTTCCCCGACTCGTTGTCTCATTAAGACTGTTTTTATAGAAAATCCTAATTACAGACTCGTGGTATAATGAAATAATCTTGTATGCCGCGCTATCAGTAACTTCCTTGAGAATTTTTCTGAATTTTACTTTGGTTTATTAGGCGCGAGGACATTAACAAAATTAAGCTCGTGGGAGAGTGCAGTACCCGGCGCAAGTGACATGAAATATTACGGTTAATTTGTTGTTCTTGTCATTCCAATTTGTGTAATACTTTAAAATGCCATATTTCTTACTCACTTTTTTTATTTTTTTTTATTTTTGAACATCATCAGTAAAGAACAATCTTTATTAATTTCCGTTATAATCGCGCAAGAAATTGTCAGAATAACTCAACAGGGATAATTTTTTCCTTCCATTTCAATTCGAATGTATATTAAAAATGTTCACTTATTCAGGGGACTTGTAATCTTATCATTTAATTTGATTATGATAATATAAGGAAGTGAGGAGTATTATTCGTTTATGATAATTCCGAATGTTTTTCAAGTGCCGTTTTAAAACGCGGTTGCTGATTAATAATATTATAATGAAATATAGTATTGAGCGTTCCGTATGGTGTGAAGCTTAAAAATATTGTAATACATGCGGAATTATCTTGCATAAAAAATAAACAGAAGAATGTTGCGTCGCGCAATGATGTTATAATAAAACGATAAGGAGAAGCAGAAAATATGAATGCAATTCTCCGCCTGACGTTATTTTATTGGTTTGTAAATAAATTGTACATGTTACGCTATTGTGTGCGACAAGGACAGTAATATTCAACCACTATTTCTCTGTTCGTAAAGCACTTACGCGGGATACGCAGCATGATCATCAGTTCGTATCTATAAGTTGATAGATCCTCCTGAATCGTGTTTCAGTACAAACAGAAATTTGATTTGAAATTGTCAATCAAATTTAAATTTACTTAACAGTTCAATCTCGCCACGTAATACTAAGCCATTGCTTTTTACGGTCTCCATTATTGTTATTTTTGTGGTTTTCATTATCGTTTAAATAGTATTTTCCTATAAATAAGGTACTCATCGAGATAAATAATATTTTATTGCTCAAGGTAACTATTAAAATACTGCAATGTACATAAAATCTTCAACATTCCTCGGTGGAAGTTGCAATTAGGAAAAGTTATGATATTAAATGGGAATCCTTATCGTGGTTTATAATCTACTCTTGATCGCGTATTTTGATTTGATGTTATCGAATTAAAAGTGAAAACTATTATATTCATGTTAAAAATGGTAAAATTACCTATTTTAAACGTGATTAAGATTTATCAGACATTTTTTTATATAATATATTTTGTGGATGTATATCTAATGTTCATTAATTATATACATTTTAGTATTTACAGGTTGGTTCGAAGTATAATTATATTTAATTTTACATGACTCATACAACACTAGTATATTATGAAATCATAAAACCAATTAGACACCTCAAATCATTTATTTTTGTATTGATCAATCTTATCGGTGTAAAATTTGAATCGGAAATTTTGTGCAATATATGATAATACCATCGTTAAGAAAAGATCTTACTTTCTTACCTTCCAATTTAAGATGATTGTCTTTGTTACCTGATCTTCAAACATCTGTTTTACAAGTCGGAAGCATGATATTAAACTGTTTATTATACATTTAGAAGCAAAATGATTTGATAGCAATACTTTTGCTCTCATAATTATTATCTAAAATTAATATTCTAATAATATATTTATATAATATTTCTATATTAAAGTTTACTGTAAAATTTTATACAACTTACGTCATATTGTAATATTTTGTAGACGTTTTGAAGACTTTGAAACATTTTCTAAACCGATCCGAATTCATAAAAGACTTATTAGAAATTCTAGACGACTATTAGATTTTGACGTTTCCTTTACATATCAAACGAAAACGATTCAAATTCTTATGCTTGCAGCGGTTATTCACTGTAATGTTATGTTAGCCCAAAATACTGTCTTTAAAAAGCTTCAGGCAATCCTTACTATTGATCATGCAAATTCTTAATGTACTTCAATGTGGTCTGCATATTTGAATGCAACAAAAAGTTGATTACCCCTCAATCTTTTCTGGGAGTAAAATTTTCTGGATCACTTTTCTACGAATCTTCCTTAATAATCACTTCCTATTTCAATTTTTTAAATTTCTGTTTTATATAATAAACGCTATTATCGTCTGTTACATAGTTCAAAAGTTGCAGATATAAAAAATCTTATTTTTGTTGCCTAGATTGTTCTTTATGTATAGTAATTGATATAATACAATTATGTATCAATTCAATTTTTGTCAATTTGTAGTATTTACGTCGAACTAATGTTATGAAGATTGATTGAACGAAAAGCTGTAAAAATAAATATATTTTTATTTTTAATATAAAATACATTGCAGATTCTTAATTTGTAAATGATTATCAATTAACTTGCATTTCCAGATGCAAAGCATTACAATATTTAAACATCAGCTATGTACAATAATGTCAGTCTAATAAGAACACGATGTGTAACAAACACATAAATAATATCAATTGCACAACACAAAATCACATTAAGTTCACGAGAAGGCAGTTATTGCTGTACTTACAATATCGCAGTCTCTTCAAGAGAACTTTTTAACGAAATCACAATATGCGATTGGTGTGTTAAAAAATTCTGTACAATTGTAGGGATAACAAAAACAAAATAAATTGGAACGAGATAGAAACTTTGCCCGCAGAACTAAAAACGTGCTTGTTGAGTATTCGACATTGTGAGCTCCTGTAATGTTTCACGTGACCTTCAGAATCTCTGGCTAGAATACAAATTTCATATTTTGTTGTCGAAGATGGTAAATCGGGAAATGTAAAAGACCTTACTTTATAGACAAGATCTTTTTCAGTGAGCAATTTGGTGCCACCAAATTCTCTTACGACTATATGAAAATCACCGATATCTTTTTTTGCTATGACGTACCACACGACCTTCCATGTTTTTTCCTCGTCGTTACTAAAATGGAAAAGTGTTCGATAAATTGATTGGTTGTATTGTAAACAAATTTTGCCTAATTACATGCACAATATTTTGAGTGTCAGAATTTTTTTTCAATTCACTCATTTACAATTCAATGAACAATTTTTTGCAAATATTTAAAACATATATTTTTCAATATATCTCCTTTTTTAATAGTACGATACTTACAATTCCAAATTACGGAATTTAAGGTCAGGTGTAATATCATAAACTGGATTCTCATTTATTTCTCTTTCTGTGCAAACCATAAGATCCTCAGTGACCTCTGCGATTGATTGCGATTTAACGTATTTGGGACTTGCACATTGCAAAGATTTCCAATATTCTGGCATTTCTGTTTGCATTGATAACCAGCGTTTCAAAGGTCTCACGTAACAATCGCAATGAAGTGGATTTCCTAAAGAATCGGATTTCATTATATTCTTCTAGTATATAATAATTCTTGAAATTGTTCGTGAAGATTTTTAATTTTATATTTTCATACCAGTATATTTGATTTCCGTTCCATTTTCAATAATCTTCATCAAGTTAATGTTAAAATCAGCAAAGTTATTATGTTCGAGATCTAAAATCCTCAGATTTGGCATTGGAACAATTTTGTTTAATGGTAAGTAGGAGAATCGATTGTGACTTAAATACAACTGACTTAGATTAGTTGGTGGGTTAAATACATCTTTTTCAGTGAGATCTTCTAAATCATTATATGACAAATCTAGAACTTCAAGAGAGGTCATGTTGCCAATTGTATCTAAAATATAAAATACGAATTAAACATTGTAACAAAATAAAGTGCAATTAAAAGCATAGAATTGTAATAATTATCAAATAAAATTTGTCTGAAAGTTTATTATATGTTCTATTAAAACAAACATCAAAATTTTCTTTCATAAGTATAATGTATTTAAAATTATACTAAGAATAAAAAAGTATTTTGCGTATCAAGAAAAAAATTTTATATTTCAATCACTTACATCTACGAATTTCATTAATATTATTATGACTCAAATTTAAGCTGAGAAGTTTTTTGGCTCCATATATTATGTCATATGTTAAAACAGGCATCGTGTTATATGATAAGTCCACTTCCTTCAGCCTATAAGGTATCCATGGATCATTTGGTAATGTTTTCCGACTGATAAATGCAATTTTATTATGACTAAGATTCAAATATTCTAAGGAAAGACAGTCATCGAAAAGACCGTGTGTCCTATTGTCCATTGTTTCCAGTCTGTTAAAAGAGAGATCTAAATTTCTAAGTGATACTAATCCCTTAAAAGCTTCATTAGAGATATGATCAAAATCGTTGTTGGTCAGGTTTAATGTTAAAAGTTGAAGAAGACCTTCAAAAGCTCTTTTACTAATGCTGTTGATCTTGTTGTTCGCTAAGTTTAATTCAAAGACTATGGGCAATCTCCCAAAAGCTGATTTACCCAGTTCGGTAATATTGTTATTCTGAAATAAATTTTATAAAATATTAGTTTAAAATGTTTGCTGTTTTCTTATTTTAATATTAATATTTAGTAATATTAATTTTAATATTTATTTTTCATTTTATGTTCATTTGGCAAGACCATTTTTTACTTATAATTTAAATTTACTTAATTACACAAATTTATAAATATTGATAACACATACCTGCATGTACAAAAATTGTAAGCTTGTTAAAGAACTTAAAGACTCCCAAGGAGGTTTAGTTATATTATTTGAATCTAAATTTAAAGTTCTCAAAGTCAACAAATTTTCAAAACTTCCATGAGATAAATTGTCCCCCAACTTGTTTCCCGATAAATCCAGGGACAACAGCGCATTCATCGAAGGCCAAGTATCTGACGTAGGAATCGTATCTAAATCATTGTCAGAGAAGTCCAAATAAGCTAAAGAAACCGGTAGTTGAAATATTTTTGTTAGTTTGTTGTTCTTGACTGTTAATGTTCTGAAAAATATACATATAATATTTAGAACGTTTTCCTTTAGGTTTCTTTTATTTTAATTATTTCCAATAACCTTTTCAATAAACACGTCTATTACAAACAACGAAACTAGAATGATTTTGTAATATTAAAGATATTATAATTTTTTTTATTGAAATTTTATATTTAAAAACTTTCATTCACCTTACAAAAAGTTCTTAACAAACCACAGATTCGTTTTAATTAATATAATTATTCATAGAATATAAAGTAATTATAATTGCAGTTAATTAAAAAGAATCAGCAATTAAGTAATTAAGTGTGAAGTAATGATTTGTATTAAATAATTAAGCAATTTTTACCTGCAGCTGGCTAATCGTGTTAAGCTTCCTCTTGAAATATCAGTCAGACGATTATAACTTAAATCTAATTCCAGTAACGTAGGTAACGGGCCAAAAGTGGACGGCTTAATTTTTTCTAACGAATTGTGCGTCAAATTCAAAAACCTTAAACTGAACAGTGTTTGGAAAATAGCATTGTATATTTCCGATAAATTATTATGAGATAAATCTATAGTATGCAACTCGTAAAGCTTTGGGAATGTTTGACGTGGAACTGAATGTATTTGATTATGAGAAACATTGAGAACTTTCAATCCAGTCATATTGTGTAAAGGTACCTAGAACAAACAGAATTAATTAACGATTTATATATTAATAATAACACGCAATTAATATTTAATAGTAAAGTTAACATTTGAAAGTGATTTCATGGAACAACGTTCACATAATTCATATGAAAACCCAGTTGCATTCACAACCAAGATTCTCATGCTCGTACACATTTTTATTCTTTATTGAAATTATTACATAACACGCTGTACACCCACCTGAATTAACGACGTTAAGTAATTATAACTTAATCGAAGTTCCGTTGCATACGTTGCGCTATCGAAAGCAAATTTGGAAATGTTCTCAAGTTTGTTGTAACTCAAGTCGAGAACAGTAATATTTGCGCAATTTTCAAAAGCATTCGGTTCAATTTTTGATATACTATTGTGAGACAGATTTACTTTTGCTAAATACAAATCCTTGAACGCTAATTTTTCCACAACCGTCACTTCATTCTCGGACACGTCCAGCAACTGCACGAAAAGAAAAGATTAAGAAAAATAACTGAGATTGTTAGTAAACTGGCCCCATACTTGTGCAAACTATCATTTTTCTAATAATATTGGTTTTGTTTTGGAAACGTCTCACAAAAAAATTACTATTTTAGTACAATTAAAGTCATTCGCAATCTAGGGGTAAAGAAATCAACTTTCTAATGCGAAGGTCGAATAATAACATAATTTGAGACAAAAATTAGTCAGATAAGAGAAAAAGAAAAATTTTTTACCAAAAATGAATTAAAATCGGGGAAGTATAAGAATAAAAACGTTACCTCTGCATATTGCAATTGATTAAACATTTGGTAGTCAACTTTACGAATTTGATTTCTTGCCAAGTCGATGGTACCTATTCTATTAATTGAACCAAACGTTCCTCTTCCGACATCGTTAATTTTGTTATCACTCAAATACAGTCTCCTCATCAATCTCATTCCTCGAAATGTGTTCGAGTCAAGTTTCCGAATTTTATTGTGACTTAAATTCAGGACTTTTAACAAAGAATTCCTCGCGAACGTTCCTCTTTTTAAATCGGAGATGGCGTTGTGCGACAAATTGCACCATCCCATTTTAGTCAAGTCGGCTAAATGGGACGGATCTATTTTGTCGATGAGATTATGAGACAGATCTAACAACTCCGCATCTCTCAAGCCTTTGAACTGATTCCGCTTCAGTTCTTTGATTTTGTTACCATGAAGATCCAGCACTTTGAGTTTTTTAAGCGGTGTTAATGCTTCGGGAGGTAACAATGAAAGTGTTCCTGCAATTCAAATCAAACATTACTTAGAGAAGTTGTAACTTCATTATCCATATAATACACCTAATTATGTACTTTTAACTGCCAGATCATAATCGTAGGTTTTCATTTATGAATGTTTCATCAAAAGAGAAAATTATGCGCATTGTACTCGTGTTTATTGTACTCGATGATATTACGATTAATGTGAAATGATGTTTACCATTGCTAATTTCTAACTTCTCAATCTTGCTCGCGGCCAAACTTTTGGCGAAACTATTCCCAGGCAATTCTTCCATTTTGTGCTTCTTAATCACCATTGTCGATAAGTGGCCCAGTATTTCTATCGCTTCCCGCGGAAATTTCTCCAACTCGCTGTTGATAATATGAAGTTCCTGCAACGTACGATTGATTCCTAGAAAGCTATGCTCATCGATTAATCTCAAAGGCGTGTCAATGAACTTCAGAATCCGAACGTTTAGAGGATACAGAGCAGGACCATAAAATCGAGCTGGAGAAAGTGTCGATAAATACGTTATTACAAGGTAGTACAGTGGTAAACTGTAATTTGAATGGGAAGCAATTTCTTACCGATGTTGCATTTGTAAAGAATCAGTTCCTCAATTGGAATTCCTTGATCGCCGAAATTCACAAATGCCAGACTCAAACTTGCTAAATTTGAATTCTCACATTTTACGTACAGTCCTTCGTCGGTGCCTCGCAAACAGATACACGGATGGAAGTAGACGGTTTCTTTTGGACATGTGTATTTTGGTCCCGGCGGGATATAGCCTGCCAACGCGGTCAGGCTATATCCCAATATTAAAAATCCAATTAACATATTCTGAAATAAGAGTATTGAAATTATCTATATGAAATGTTAAAACATTTTTGCGTTCTCTTTCAAGGAACTCGTGTGAAATTTTCACATATTCTTACTTTTAACAATATCGTACGTTATCGTGTTTCAATAATTTCACACTAAACGAGCAGTTAAATATATATTTTTTTAAAAGTAATTATGTTCGAGCAGAAAAGTTATAAGTATTTATTATAACAAGAGCGTTTCACGTGAAGAACATTAATCGTTGCATAAATTGGGTCAGTTACCAGTATTATGCTCAATGATTGCAATGTTTTGTTTGGAACATACATATGTTGTACAGTGTTTTCACTCTGAACACAATTTTCGCAATGAAACGTTCTTCAACGACCCACTTAATTGTAACATGGTATGATAACAGTTTTTGATTAAGCATTCAATCGATTATAAAGTGTTATATAAGAAAATTATTAAATTTGCAACACATGTTTCTAGATTAAAAGATATAATTTTGAATTATGGATGAGAACACAATTGTCCTACTTTATTGAGACACTTTATATTTCAAAATTTTACTTACTTAACGAGTTAAATAGAAATTACGAGCAACGAAATTCTTATATTACTATTCATTTTCTGGAAATTACCTGCTAAAGGAAACTCAACATTTGAAAGCAGTATACAATAAAGAATATTGAATGAAAAGTTTTGAATAAAAGTATTGTAATTTCACTTTTTTTTCGCGTAATTGTATTCATCTGGAACTTATTTCTTTTCCTACAAACACAAATAATATTATTTATTTTAAATTAGCATTAAAAATTGCAAATAATATTAACGATGATTATGGCAATATTTAATTGTTTATTTAACTGTAGATTATATTATGTAAAAGGATGACCAATGAATGCAAAGCTATACAGTACTGTTCAAAAAATTACGGAATACGGTTACATAATTATTATGCTTTATTATTTAATTATATCTCGTCGGTAAACTATATTCTTATCGAGTATACAGTTTCGTCTCGAACATTGTGAATAATTAACAAAGTAATAATTGTTATTGTTAATGCAATGACAAAAGGCAATAAGTCGTTGCGACAGAGTTGAAATTACAGTGCACCGTAATTTAAAATAATTCTTTTCTTTTCAATCATTTTCTGTATCTCGATACTCGTGATTGGTATTGCAAGTCATAGATACACTTTTATTGGTTCAGTGAAATGACAAGGTTCATTTCTGCTTTTAAGTAAACGCTTTCAAATTGACTTAATACCGCTGCGGAGAAATTCGATTATAAGTTGTCCAAGTAGTGCATGGTAAGAATAAAAAAATGACAAGCCACATTACGAATATGAAACTTGTAGGGTAAGGAAAACGTTGAGAAAAAGGCACTGTGGTCTAGTTTATCTGAGTTCGGCATTGCTGACATTTATGCAACATGAATTTAACTTTTATCTCATTATTATTTCGTTTTGTACGCACGTTGGCTTTAATTTTATTATAATTTATTCGTATACTTGTTCATATCAAGTTACACGCAATAGTGTTCTTAGTCAACTTTCGCAGTGCTCGTTAGTCTCTTATGCGAGAGTTTAATTAATTATTACTCACAAATAATGCTCATTGTTTGCTTGAGACGAAATTTCTTTCAATTATTTGATGAGAATGTGACAAGAAGGTATTGAGAATTTTGTAGTTTCTACAAAACAGTTGGAACTGTATGCGCAATTATTACAATTTCTCATATTTCAGTTTTTTTATCAAATTTTTTCAATGTCCTTTTTATCATACATTTATCACGTCTAATACTTTCGAGCGATGTAATATTATTTGTCGGAGCATTAATTTAGAAACAAACTTTTAACTTATTTTATAGTTTTATAAACTAAAAAAATTGAACTTTTAGTTGGAAACTTCAGATAAAAAATTCAGTAAGTATTTTGATATTACACCCACTGAACCTTTCATTGCTATTTATAAACCTGATGTCAGTCAATAATAATTTTTTGTCCAAAACTAGAAACGGACGTCGTGCTTCAACTTGTTTCTTAATAGTTAATTTATTATATGCATTATTGTTGTTTTTTTTATTATATCAGTTGTTACTTTTTGATATCGTGAAATTGGCCTTTTATTTTAATTGATAAAAATATAGTCGTGTCGATATAAGATTGACGATTGAGTAACATTATAAATTTAGTGGTTAAAAAGTGGTTTAAGAAATATAATTAGATATTTAATCTAATGTTACAGTCCGATAAAGTCGATTAAATCGACGTGATTGATGCATATCTAAGTAGTTTTATTTTATACTATTAATAATTCTTTAGAATTTAAGATTGCATGAAAATGTACATATCCATGAACTTTTATAAGGCTAAACAAATTAAAAAAATGAACAAAAATAAAAGTATTCCAAAATGTAGAAAACAATAATTTATTAAATTTAAAACTAATATGAATTGAACAAGAATTAAGAGCAAATTAAAAACAAAATAAATTATATTTAATTAAATGTATGTAATTAAATCTGTGATCACAAACATATTGAGTTAATTTCAAAATATTTATAATATTTTATGGTAAAAGTTTATTATAAATACTATATTTACTTAAATATTTATTCGAGTACACTGCGATGAAATATTACAGAAAATCAGTGGAAATATTCATTAAATAAAAGTATTTATCATTTCTTTGTACTCATGAAAGTTATTGTACGTATTAACATACTAGTTATCAATTGACATTACGTATAAATTATAAATGTAAATTAAAAGTGCATTGTACTGTCATTGCATAATAAATAAAATTACATTTCTGAACAGTAAATTTAAATATTAGAATTTGTATTATAATATGAATACAAATATTCGAAATATTTGAAATTCAAATTACAAAAAAATTTACTCAATATGACACTTTGTTAATAATAAATTTAAATAGATATTAATCAATATAAAAATTAATATACAATTTTATTCATTTATATTTATCAATCTTTTAAACGTGTAATACAGTTAACAATCAAAATTAAAGATAGTTTTTATAAGATAAATTATCC
>JABFPN010000144.1:0-66835 GCA_022817305.1 Leptoteleia sp. ZL-2020 | reverse complement strand
ACTAATTACACTGGCAAAAAAGTGCTACGAATAATTACTACATGTGTATACTAATTTATTTTTAGAATAAAATAAATAAAAATTTAATTTAATATTTCATTCATTTTGTTCATTTGTTCAACTACTAATGGCATAGTAAAAATGCAGAATTTTTAAGCAATATCTTTCTAATACTAGAACATATAGTAATTTTAAATATAACTTTTTTCTCATACACTCAGAAAAAAGATATACTTATTTTAAGAAAAATGTACAAAGAAACTTTTCCTATTAAAACTAATAGAAAATCAATTAAAAATAAGAATATTCAGTTAGTATACAATAAATTTAAGTTTTTATATTAAAAGGAAATTAATTTTATGATATGTCCATTTGTAAATACACAAGCCTAGTTCAGCTGTCATCGTCGCAGTTTTGTTTCGGTCTGTGTTCCATCGGTGTTAAATTATTTACGTTCGGTCAGTGTTGTTTAATTAATTATATTGTGTTTGCAAATTTCAAGATAAATTTGTGTTTGCAAAATTAAATAGATTACACTTACTTTAAAATATACATCTTTTCATATGTAGTGTAGGTATGTATATATATATATATATACTTCATGGAATTGTTGGGTTAAATTTGTATCATCTGTTGAATATTATTAAACTGAAACTATTTTTATTCTTTTCTTGAAAAAAAATCCGTTTAATATAAATGGAATTATTCTTTACATAAATAACTGCTTTATAAGAATTATTTATTCTTACTATAAATTTATTTTCGTTTTGTCCATATCATGAATGGAAATCCTATTTAATATAAGAATATTCTATTACTCTTAAATAGACAGTTTTGTAAGTGTAGCATATACTATGAATTTTTATGAGCAATAAATAATAATGACAATAAAATAAAAGTATCTCAGATTTCGAGTGTATGATTTAATAACCTGGCTAAAATGCTGTTCCTAAACCAACCTTGTTTGCACAAATATTTCTACAAGCTTAAATTAATATTTTACGGCATTGCCCGGTAATCGCTAAGAACGTATAATTTTTCAAGCTCCCCACGGATATTAGCATTCATTTTAACTGCGCTGTTTGCATGTTGAGTGAACAATTGTCTTTCGAATTGTTCGTTTCAACTAAGCACGTTAATTAGCATAGAAACATGCGACCAAACTTTGGTAATATTTATTAAACTCTCATTCGCGTAAACTTAAATTTACAAAAGGTTGCACCTTTCAATTACAGGAAGGCGACAAAATAGAAAAAAGAAAAAACATACTAATAATAAAAAGCTGTATTTCATAAACGGACATCGTATTTAAATGACGCGTTCTTTTCTTCTAACTTCAAAATAGCATCTTCCCGAACGAGACGGTCTACTTTTTTTTTACGACACCTCGCGTTCCCAAGATCTGTCTATTATCCTCGTCGGTTCGTAACGCAATAGCAAGCCATTACGAGTTTGCATGCAGGATTTAGAATACACAATATGAATCTATCCTTGCACCGGTTCTTTGCAGCTAAAAGCAGCTGCCGGTGTTGTACCGCACTTTGAAAATCCGACGTCCGAGCCTGTACAAACTTATGGGATCGAACTTTGGAGACGAACGGTAGGAGGGTGGGGGGGGAGGTCCCGAACTCAACGGGGCCTTAAGGGTACAACTCGGTAAACGCTCTGAAAGCGTTATAGAGACCTTTTCTAACGCAGGCCATGTGCACAAGAAATTCTTTACCTGGTTTGCCTCGCGACCTGGGCAAACTAGCTTCCCTTTCGTCGCGCATTCGTGGATAAACGAAGGTCAGGGCCCACTACCCTTACCCATTTTTAGCAACCACTTCTTTCACCGAACGTCTTTTGATTATTGTTCGATTTCTATTTGGTTTCTTGCCAAAAATAATAATGTACATTCAAGGTTACGGTTTACGCTACAAAAGTAAGCCCCCGGCCCTGTACCGACTGCTAAGTTTTCGGGCATTATGTTCCGTCAGGCTGCTTTAAGTTTGGCGCTGGTTAGAAATCAGATACCCGATTATATGAATGAAACTGCTTTATCTGAAATTATAATGGACAGATAAGATTGATATTAGTTTCACTTCAAACGTTATATTCGAGTGCAAACTAGTTTTATTTTTCAAAGAGACAATGTATGATGAATACTTACTCGAGTCTTTTAAAAGGTGAGGAAGGAGTAGCATATTTATTGTGGGTTGCAATGTTAAAATATAGACGAATTTTCATATTTTATTTTCGAATGGGAACTGTTTCTTAATTAACCTCTAATATATTATTGGGCCGATTGGTTCTTGTAATGAGAAAGAAACGGTATAAAAAATTATTTTACTAACATTACATTGATGGAGCAATTAGAGAAGTAAATATTATTAATAAGGCTTGTAATCAAATATTAAATTTAAATAATACTATTTCCATTATATTATAATAAATTAATACTACATATTTATATATATATATATTTTAATAATATATATAAAATATATTTTATAATTTGGAATGATTAATAAAATAATAATCGGTGTACTTATTTTCGTGGATCATCATTCGAACATTATCAATAATTTTATCAGTAAAACAATCAAATTCTTATCAAGCGAAACATAAAATAAAAGCTTCATTAAAATTTCAAAATATCCTAAATAATCCGCCGAACCGTGACACAATGTGTTCGATGTTCTGTGTAAACAAAAGTGACTTCGCATGTGCGTGTATCTGCATTTTCCCGAAGCAATATAAATGTTTTTCACTGCAATATTTCTTTCCAAAACAGATGGGCGAAATTAATCATACCGGGCGTAACATTTTCGAAACTTTTTGACGGCACAAGATATCTTGAATCCAGGTGTTTCTCGTCTGTAATAGTCCCCCGTTTTTCCAGATCAATAAACACCTACGTTTGTCTCGTGCCGCATAAATTGAAATAATACCATTGACGTATATCGATTTTTTTACTTTCGATATTCGTTATATAATCTTATATTTTAAATATATCAAGAAAGTTGGGTTGTTAATTTCTTTTACTAATGAAATTTCATTCATAATTTACGTATATCACATTTTTGAGTTATGAGAATTTATAGATTATAAGTTTTAACAATTTATAAACAACATAATAAACTGTTTATAATTACATGTTGCACTATAAATGCATTTTTTACATTATTTTTCATTATATAGAAGTGTACACTGAGAAAAATTATATAATAAAACTTATTATATTATTAATAACCGGCGGACGGGTGTGTACTTATAATAGGATTTATCAATAAATATAATTAAACTTATTATACATGTATTATAATTTATTATATTATTTGATAAATTCTATCATATGTGTACACCCGTCCGCCAGTTACTATATAATTTTTCTCAGTGTACTTAATACACATTGAAATAATTAATTTTTGTTTATAAGAAGTAATGTGTATAATATCACTTACAATTTTTTATTACTGCAATTTCGTTTTATTAAAGAAATTTCTATACATAGTTTAGAAATTATGTCACATTTTAATTTCCAATTACTATTAAATCTGAAGAGATAGAAATAAAAGAATAATTAATTTTATGATACTTAAGAATAATGTAATAATAATATTCTGTCAGATATATGAATGAATTGCCAATTGTTAAACAATTGTTAAAAAAAAGTTTAACAAATGATTTATTGTGAATTTTTAACAATGTTGATAATTAGGTTCTCAGGGTCACGTACATTTTATTTGTTTTTGAAAAAATTGTAAATTTCAGTTGTAATTTAAGGACATGATGGACAAGGTTGCAAAAAGTACAATAAAAAATTGTACAGTGTATTCAAACATTTGTAAAAATAAAGTGAAAAATCATAATATTTACGTGTTTTTTGAACACATTTTATAATTTTTGATCGTAACTTTTTGGCTTTATGCACTATGTCCTCAAATTACAAAAAAATATTACAATTTTTATAACAATTTTTCTCTCAGTATACCTTATATTTCTCTGGCTGCGTAATGAACAGTATGATTAAGAATTGGAAACAATACGGTTAATAACAATAATGTAACGTTTTGTTGCAGTTAAATTCGTAATCTAAATGCTGCAAAGACGACTGTGATAAATACAAGAGTAGACGTAGCGGGACAGCAGGGAGAAGAAACGGCTGGTCCTTGTTTTCGAGCAGCATAGCAGCCGTAAGGCAGCCTGACAGGCACGATTGAGGCCAAAATTTGGAAGATGTTGATGCCAGGCGCAGCGGGTCTCAGTGCCGTAGGGGCCGTAGGCGCCGTGAGCGCAGTGGGCGCCCCGGGACCCGAGGACCTGGTCACGGGTTTGGGTGCCCTCGCCGGTGCCACGCCCCAACAGAAGGACACCACGTGGACCAAGCTGTTCGTCGGTGGATTGCCTTATCACACGACCGATAAGAGCCTTAGGGAACATTTCAATGTTTACGGCGACATCGAAGAAGCGGTCGTCATCACCGATAGACAAACCGGCAAGAGCAGGGGATACGGCTTCGTAAGTCTCCCAATACTCCACTATTTTATGCCTCAATGAATTTTTTATTATTATTATTTTACGACGCATTTATTTACTTTGACCACAACCATAATCGCATCATTGTTTTCAACTCAACGTTATCACTTAGGTTTTTCTTCTCATTGAAAACAAGAAAACCTCGTAAAGAAGATTAAGGTGTTGGATAAGGGCTCTCGTGTCATGGGTCTTTGAAGCAATTTCCTTTATTATGTAAAGTTTAAATTCTTTCCATTTATGAATGAAAGTTATCTTTAGTAAAACATATTACTTCTATTTTTTTTTCTTTCTCTTCTTTGATTTTTGTTAACACATGCGTGGATTGGAAAAAAGTGAGATAAATTTTTAAAAAACTTAATTTTGAATCATTACTATTGAACTCATTCTATAAACAGTGTATTAAAATAACTTTACGTTCTTATAAATGTTCAATTAGATGTAGACAATTGCAATAGAATTTGATAAAAATGTTATTGTAAACACTAATAAATTTTTATTACGATTTATACCTGTCAACCAATTTAACTTAAATTAATAACCTTTAATACATCTTTTAACAAAATCAATTTTAAAAAGAACTGTATTACCGCTTGTTAATCTCGGAATGAATTCAAATTTTTTTTACCTTAGTTACGTTCACACGCTCGTGTTAAATATATTCTGTCGCTAATCTGAACGATAACCAAATGAGATAATCGTGCGAATGTTATTCCCAAATAAGGACAATTAAAACCAAATAAATCGTTGGGAATATTACACAAAAAATTAGTACATTTTCCTAAATTCCATTCACAAAACTTCGGCCAACAGTGTCGCGAACAATTGTCTTTTCATTTAGAAAATAAATAATAAGCATGGCCTGGTTACATAATAACGAGATTATCGTCGCGCAATTTATGCACAAGTGTGTCCGGTTTCCATGATAACACTACATTTATCACGGTATCTGCGACCAAATGTTTCGCGTCTGCATTTCGACTGATACACGGAAGACATGTTAAACAACTTTCTGTCCATAACAACGCGGGACAATTATAGTAAACTCTTCCACCCGTAAATTATTAATCTCACTTAATTACAACGCCACGAAATGTGTAATTCCTTGCGCACGTAATGCGCCTACCGACACATTTATGCAATTCGTAGTTGTACGTTTATTAAAACATTCGGAAGCGTTTCGTTATTTTTTCTGGTGCACGCTTTCGCCCGTGTATATTTATTTTCCAAGACTCTGTATGATAAACAAATGATTTGTCTGTGTTTAGGTAATTATGGGAGACAGACCGGCTGCCGAAAGAGCGTGTAAAGATCCGAACCCCATAATCGATGGTCGTAAAGCGAACGTTAATCTGGCAATACTCGGCGCTAAGCCAAGAGGCAATCTACAAGCGAGTAAGTTCCTTATCACCAATAGATTTTGAATCCACTTTACAGATAACCGGACCACTTGATCAACGGTCCAACTAATTAATTTATTGTCGCGACTCACGATTATCAATTTAAATGGATTTCGCGTCGAAAAATGATATCAGAAATAATGATTTTCAACTTCTGCGATAATATTATCACCAGTCGTAATTAAAGAAGAGTAATTGAATTGTAATTAGAATAATTAATAGGATAATCATTGTTACAAGTTTTTTTATGCTTTGATTGTCAAATTATATTCTTGTAAAAGGATTAATCTGAAAATACTTGAAGTATACATGAAATTATAAAAGGGTTAAAGTTGCGAATATGGTCTAGTATTGGGTTAATGTTGTGATCTTAGTATAATGATTCAAATTTGTCCCACTTTAGTGAAAATATTTGTATAGATTTTTTTATAATAATACATTGAAGAAAAGATATATTTAATATTAACAAATGAAAGTAATTGGACTTTTTGAAGTCAATTTAATAAATGTAATTAAATACAATTCATTACTGAAATATAAAGTTTATTTCTCGCCGTTGGAAAAAAAAAACTTTGTATGTATAAATAATACGGATATCATTTTTAAATTTCATTTTAGTTGTCCTATCAGTGATAGTACTTTTTAGAATCACTGCCTTATGCATTCAGATTACAAACATCTGATGAGAAAAATAGGTTACAATAATCGTATACATTCTGAGTATATTTCTCTCAGTGTAATTTTTCAATTATTGCAAGTATATGACCAGTTTACCAACAATGTCAGTAATTTTTATTAATCTTTTCTCACCGTGTAAATACATGATATTTTTAATACAGTTGATTACCAAAATCCAAAGTTATTCAACGTTTACGTCAGTTCTGGTTAAAAAAAGCTATGATACTTTTCATTAACCACAGTGTTTCAACGGGGTGACTACCAGAAGATTATCTCAATTTATAATTTATGTAAAATGTACAGCTTCAGTTTCAGCAAAGGCATAAACTTGTATATACGAGTTAATAGGCCCCGATTTTTCAATGTGCGACATAAATAATGCAACAAATCCTATAGTGGAAGAAAACGAAAGTCTCGTTTGCTCGTAGTTGTGGCTAGAAATTGTAACGCGGTGTTGACTTTGTGCCATTGAGATCGAATTCGTTGAATAATGTACCCCGGCAATCTAGCATCCCGAATTGACGGGCAATTCGTGTCGATTCGTGGAAGTTGTTTTTTTCAATCAAACGCAAGAGCATGAATTCGTGCGCGACGTTATCCTGAAATGACTACACACGCTCGTTAGACGGTGCCACAGACCGAAATCGATTATTCGGCATGAATTTTTCACAAGGTTCTCCGTGCACGGCGCGTGCGAGAACGTCCGCCGGAAATGTGCCATGGGGAAGAAACGACTTTGTTCCACGTGACAGCCGCGCGGGGTGACCAAACTACAATTACGCCACTCGTGCCGCGTCCGAACATTTGCCAGTTCTCCTCTCTCCGTTTTCGAAAAAAAAAAAAAAAAAAACATGCGCAACTTTTGCTTTCCAAACACACTATGTTTTGAAATGATAGCCGTACGCAACTGCTTTACGATTGTGCAATCTTTATTGCAGCTTGCAAACATGAAATTATATGATCCTACAATGATGACGAAAGTAAAAGGAATTCTTTTTTTCACACATATATATATATGCATCAATTTATTTTTCTTTCTACATAAGTTTTAGCTTAAATTGAAAAAGTCTAATACAGTTCTGGATGAAAAAGCAGATATTTAATTGTGCTTTACTTAACGTAATTGAAAGTATTGGTTAGACATATTTTTGTTGTTATATGCTAGATTTATGACAACTGAATGTAAAAAATCAATTAACAAAGTTAATTCCAATATTGCGGATTATGTCGGTTAAATTTGAAACGTTGCATTGTCGTCGAATCAGCCTTTATTTTTACTTTACGAAAATAAGTAAATAAATATTTTTAGTATTAATTATGCCACGGTTGATTCGGATGGAGATACGTCAATTTAATCTTGGCTTGCGTATAATACGCCCGAGCGAAAAGTTTTCGCAGAATTAGAAGAAAAAGATCAAACATCGCTGGGCTCTGAGTAACTTGTTACTTGGATTTAAATTTAAACATTCGACTCAATTCTTGTTTGTTCATTTATTGTCACTTCATAAAAGGATCTGCGTCGTTGAAATCGGGCCAAAAGTTTGCGTCACATACGAAAAGTTTGAGTCCCCTGGCACTTGGGTCTCTCTTCATCGGCCATTCTTGGCACTTTGACATCGGCGCGCTCGGCCGCAGAAATGCGCCGACTGGAAGCATACGTTTCCACCCGATCCTGTGCTCTTTCCTCGGTGGCGGCCAGCCAACATAACTTGTCGCACCCTTAGGCTAAATCTGCCTTATGCCTAAGTGCTTCGCACCAAACCCGTCGTTTTGTCGCAAATGGCAGATGCGTCGCGACGTCTGACCCTTCTTCGTTGCGCATACCGTCGCTTTTCTTTCACTTCAATAAGCATTCGAAATTGTCACCGGCTTTCAACGATTGAATCCGAAAGATATTTGACAAGTATTTGCTTTGCAAATAAATCATTTCTTTCTTCTTAGTCAATGGCGTGAACGATACTGTATGGTATTTTGAGGAAAATCATTTTCATGTCGCAATTTTACAATTATTTTGGCTTTGATCAGTTTGTTTTATGGTGAGATTATTACGTACTGTTGTAAGTTTTGGAAATAAATTTAATTGTATGAAAAACAAAATGAGGCATTTTATATAAACTGGGTTTCAATTAATCCGAACATTATCAAAATTACACTGGTAAAAATAATATGTTGATCAAATATAATTATAATTTTACATGCTGTAAAAACATTTGACACGAAAAATTTCATTCAAAAATTAATAAAGTTGTATAATGCTTCATTTATATAGTACATGAAATTAATAACAACTTTGCAAGAAATCCTATATATAAAAACGCTAATTCAATTTCCTTCAAATTAAACGTTTCAATAATGCAAATTTTAAACCTAGTGATTGATTGATGAGGTAAAACTGCTTTGCATGATGATTGCTGTATTTATTCTTAGTAACAAATTATCTTAATTTACAAAATGTATATAAAAAAACGAGTAATTTCGAATTAAAACAGTATTTCTTAGATGAAGTCCAATAATTTGCTTTTATAACAGATAATTAAGGCTAATTAAATAATTATACTTTCACAATTGCTCAAGATTATATCAAATAATTTCACAAATTATTTTATTTTAGAATTTGTTTTTATATTTATTTGATTATTGTAATGTTTTCAATTGAAATAAAAAAGTGAATACCAAAGAAAGTCGGAGTAAATTCACGAAACATACTTTTTGAAATGATCGATTTTGTTATGTCCCAGGGCCATGCATTAGCAACAACACATATTACGTGCACTCTCATTGTCAGATAAGGAACGTGCCATCGGCACATCAATAGCTTTATCTGAAGTATATATCTTGACAGTGTTCGTGCAAATAATGTAGGTTTGCAACTATTGGCTCAGCGCTCGTTTCGGTACAAGGATTATAAATTAATAAAAAGCATTCTTCCATAGAAAGTCATTAAAATATTGGACGGCGGTTTTTAATTATACAAAACACTCAAAAGCAATCTAGGACACGATTATCGATTATGTACTATTACATTTTTGTCCTCGGCTAAATTGTTCTCCGTCTTTATTATTATTATAATTATCATTTCATTTTCCCATTTCTTGTATCATTTCAGCATTCCCATTCACGGCTGGAATTCGAGCGGGATATCCAGCGGTATTGCCTGGCCAATATGGGTGAGTTCAACATGTGATTTTAAATCGTAATTAATAAAATTACAATAACATCATATAATCACATCATTATTTCTGACTTAACGCAAATTTAGCCACGCTCGAAATGTGCCAAAAACCAGGGTATTTCTGACGTAGTAGATTATTTTCATTTTTCTCCTGAATCAAAAAGTTATTTCAATTTATTCACTTTTACGCATCTTGATTTAATTGAAATCTTTATGTTTGAACTTGCGTTCTTCCTAATTCACTTTTTCCACGGTGTAAATTAACTTTGGGTACAACAGTTTGTAATGATAAATTATTAATTAAAAGAAATTGATTAAAGAGTTACCCGCATAGAAAAGATTTCGTAGCCAAAAAGCCAGTTATATGCGATTTATTAGTGGGAGTTTGAAAACTGCTTTAAAAAATGAAACGAGTAGTAGCTGTTCGAAATAGTAACCATTACTAAAAGTCGCTTAAAATATTAATGGTCACTGTTTACACACGATAACCGTTGTGCCGTAAAGTAGTTGGTACTATTCGTCACAGTAAATAGCTTATAGCAATGGTTACAGTGTTAACAGTAACCAGTTGTATGAAGGACTGGTGGACATGTGAAACACGTGCCACGCTGAGATATAAAATCACGTGGTTCAAACACAGTAAAGCAATCATTGCTGTAAGATTGCTGCGTGAGAGCAAAGCATCATTATTATTTTGAATCAATTTTACATCTCATCTTAAGTAATGGTTAATGCACCGATCAGTAGCTACCAGTATTTTCTTTCTTTGTGTATGTTCAAATCCCACAAATAATGCACGGATGAATAATTTTGTGGCAATGAAATCTTTTTCACTCGGGTATAGTTGTTTGACCAACAATGAAAGCTAACTGAAATTTTTTCACTAAACTGTAACGGCATTTCAGCATCCTGTCAATAGCAGTTACTTGAAGGGGCTTTCAGTGAATCTCAAATGGAAATTTTGAAAGACAAAAAGAGATATCTCACGGCACACGCACACGTGTAAACGAAGCCATGATGTACCTACGTACGAATATATTACTTTCCGGTATTAATGATCTGTTTCTCAAGATCAAACTTTTGATTGTGAAACTTTTTTTTTCCGTTTTGTTTATTCTTTCTTTATGAAGTGATGTGAAGTGATAATTGGCTATGATTGCAGTTGTTGAGAGACTTTTGGAATTGTTTGTTACTGGTTTTTCGTTTTTATTTTCTTCTTGGTCTTCACCTCTTTTTTTTTCTTCTACGCACATACTTTTTTCTTAATCAGCATTACATTAATCATAATCACACTTGATTAATCAACATTAATTAAAGTATTACCAACAAGCATACACGGCTCTCACAGAAAACAGATTACGACTCAATTAATTACCGATCGCTTGTGGCGAACGACTAAAAATTTCGGGCAACTGACTGTTTTTTCCGAAATACTTTGTCTCGTTCCGGGCCTCTTGTCAAAATTCAATACAGTTCAGCCAACCTTTGTAGTGATTTTTTCTTACAATTTTTTGTTGTTTCGTTACTGAGTTTTGTTTATTGGTAGTGTGTTTTCATAATGTAGTATTTGCTTTACGTTTTTACATTTTTCCCCTATCTTTAATCCTTTTTTTTGATAATTTTTTTTTGGTGACGGAACACACACGCGTTCGCTACACGGAGAGAAATACTGTTTGATAAATTGCAACGTATATAGGAAATCAGTGATGATATTGTCACACTTAGCATTTTTGGAAAACAAATTTTATATTATACAAATAAATTTCTGAACAGTGCTTCTAAAAGTTTTAAAAATTACAACGTGAGTTGTACTGTTCAGAAATTTATTTGTATAATATGAACTTTATTTTCTAAAAATGCTAAATGTGACACTATCATGACTGATTTCCTATATACGTTGCAATTTATCATACGGTATTTCTCTCCGTCTACGCAATTTTTCAAACATACTTTTTTTCCTTAATTAAAAATAAGTGCATTGTATTATAAGAGGCAAAGAATTAAATTTACAAGTGTAGACTTTTGTACGAAAATTAAATGGTAAAGAATCGAACTTTGTTCGCACTGTCATCGAGTTATTTTTTGCGACACTCAATGATTGCGCGTATTTGTTTAACGTTGTATATACATCACCACCGACTTGTAGGCTCGCTAACCACAATTAATAACCTTGTGTGTGTGGTGAAGGCTTACACTACACTTGGTGTCGCTATTGGTGTTGTATTTTTTGGTGTTGTATATGGTGATTTTATACATTATATATTAATAACACGGCGTGGCACCTTGATCGCGCATGAAATTGGTCAGTCGAATTTACGGATATATTGACCCTTCAACACGATTTCATTTTTACCCGTTTTTCTTCTTTTACCCTTGTTCATTGTAACATTAATTTTTATAATTACGCAGGGAGAAATCGAAACTGTAATAATATGCTGTCTTTGTTTCAACTTTAATACGTGATATTAAAAATATTTATTTAATATTTATAACATTCTTGATGTGTTTCTGACTTTTTAATGATATAAAAGAATTTCGGTAAATATATTGTTGTTATAAGAATTAATAAGTATTTATACAAAACTATTCTATATTTGAGCGTAAATTGTCTTGTATATTCATGTGGAAACATGCTAAAATCACAAGTTTGGCTATTTTTAAGACACGTAATTCATAGGGGAAAAACTTAATGGTAATATTCAGAGCTATATATGATATAATGATAAGAATGGTAGTAATTCTAACTAGTTACTAAATAAAAGTTGCCACATGAATTTAACATTTTACTATTATTTATGGAACAATTTTTTTACTTTTTTAAATTCCTCCTAAAATCGACGTAAAAAATAGTAATTTGTGATATTCTTTTTTCTCAGTGTAGCTAATTATAAGACTTTGAAAAAATACGTCATTAAAAGTTTTAAATTAGGTCACTTAGGTTTTATTTTAAGAAATCAAGAAATTTCATTTCTTACAGGGATTTTACTTAAACGAAAATTTTACAAAAGTTTAACAAAAAAACATTGCAATCATCAATATAGATAGAACAAGAGTTGCTTATAAGTGACATATCCATTTTATTTTTCTAAAAGTCAGCGTTTCGTTCCTTTGTACTCTTTAACAATTTTTGTATCATCTATATAATGCTTCTAAGATTATTTTATCAATCTCTGTTTCAAGTATACTTCCGTCATTATCATGGTTATAAGTATTACTGTGACGGTAATGATTAATTGATGTTCTAATTTGTAAATCAATATACACATTTAAAAATTATTTGGCAGTTTGACAATCGCGTGAATTTTCAGATTTGAATTGTTACCGATACAATAGTTAACGTTAACGTTTTTCAATTCAACGGAGCAAGAACAAAAATATTGTAAATCAATCGGAAAATTTTCCCCGCCAACAATTACTTTCTCAAATTTTCCAAGCAACAAAATGTTCGATTCGAATCTTCAAACCCAAATCCGAAACGACGATCCCAGAAGACGATCCGGAAATTCTAAATGGGAGCAGTACTATTTTTTGTCCAGTCGAGAAAATACACGAAAACGTGTGTAATTCAATCCGGCCTAACGAGTCCATATTCTGGCGTATTCGGGCGATCCTCCGTATGTAATCTTGATGTCGTAAGTGAGGCGAGCCGAAGACGCGGCGCGTCGCGAGCGGCCATGTTCGAGAGCCTGGCGTCGGTCCAGTCTTTATTTAGATCCACCTGTCCCTCGCGTCAACCTCTCCCTTGTAGAGGGCTCGTCGCCGAGGATTTAAGGCCGTCTCTCTTCGCGCTCGCGTCTCGCTTCTATTTCTGAGCTTCGATTTGCGCGTCCACCTGTCGCCATTACTCTTTGAACGCGCGCACATTCTTGAATCGCTTTCAGCTCTTATCATAACTAAATTCGTGTCTTCTTTTACTGAAACTTATTTATTATCGCAAAAAGGCCTAACTCCTTTGATCGACGACCACCGTTAATAAGCGAGAATTATGCCTCGTATCGGTCATCGTTGGAGCGGTGTCGAGATTTTAATTCCTGCTTTAGATAACAAAATTATAACGTAAACATTAACGATGATTTATTGACAGTCTATAAAATTTGATTCTGGTAATTTCAGTTGATTTACCGTCACGAGCGTTGATTTCGTTTATTTTGGAACATTTCATTGCCGTTTCCGTTCGATCTGATTGAAGGCGAGGAAAATTTCACGGGAAAAAAACTTCCTTTTGGGGAGCGGGCAGAAAAATTATTGTAACAACTGTTTCCTATTATCAAACGAATAACTTAAATTAAATTTAAATGGATACTATGTACATTAAATAAATTTTTATCATCGATATAAATTTCTTTTAACGACCAAAGCGTTTGTTTAAATAAGAAGAATATTTTTAATTTTTATTCGCATATTATAATGATATAATTATACCATATAATTGTATAAATGTTTACAATTAAACGTATAAAGTCTGACTATTTCATGCCAACGTGCGGCTTGCAAATCATTCGGCCTCTTAAAAGTGCAATAAAACAATTCACGAAACAATCAAATGTCCAATAAAATGTGTCCCACTGCGAAAGGGTGTGAAAAAATGCGAAATCCACCCCTTTGCAGCAGTGATTGGTCGAGGCTGCTTTCGCGGGATTGGTGGATCATCCCATTGGATTATCCGAACGCCGGCGCTGTGTCAGGTTGACGCCGACGCAGGTCTTGCGCTGCCCCAAGCATCAATAATCTCGCATGTGTAAAGTCAAGCAAGCGCGCTTGTATCTTCCTCCCACATTTTGTTGTGAAATGCCCTCCCGCCACAATTGCCGTTTAAGCATTCTTCTGCCGCGGAACGTTCCGTCGCACGTATTATTATAAACATTAAATACGGTAACTTGATATTTCCCATCTCCCAAGCCATGAAATTAGATCAAAAGCGACCACATTCGGCGACGATGAGCACTGATATTTGACGTTAAATTGCGCCGGCTATTCTGGGCTTAGATCCAATGAATGTCGAGCTTTCGACAAAAAAGAAAAAAAAAAAAAAGAAGAATTTATAGATATATGTAGAATGTAGATTTAGAAAATTTTGGTAGCGCTCTGAATTGTCTCTTTGTTACACCTGATGTTGGCTAATTGCGCGTTTATCCTCCCGTAAAATGTTCTACTTGAATTACAAGAAAACTTCCGCAAAACTTACGCGCGCGTTATCTCTGGTTATTATTGACCGATAACGAGTTACACACTAGAAATTGTACGCGTATGTGTTAGCTAACAGTTGCAACTCCAGCTGCTTATCGCTTACTCAAGGTATTATTTGTAATCACACGTCGATACACAATATAATACCGAAAGAAAAGAGCTCCTTGATGTTTTAAAACGGACATTTCTTTTATTTTATTAACAACATTTTGTTTACTGCTTATTACCATTGAAAAATATTAATTGTAGTTTACGTATTTGATGATAATTCGTAGATACGTCTGCATATACAGTTTTCCTTAAAATATAGTACATTAAAGAAAATATTGGGGAAAAAATGTAACGAAGGTATGGAACTCATACACTGAGAAAAATGCAGTTGGATTTTTATTTACATTAAATAGAATATATTTATCGTAAATAGAATTAATCTTACATTAAGCATTTTTGCTAATATTAAATAAAAAGTCTATTAAACATAAGAAGATTCTATTACTCATAAACAGAATATTTTGTGAGTGTAGTTACCAATTGCGCCATTTATCACTAGTCTTAGAAATATCCGTGACTAGAAAAAAATTTAAGCCACGCTCCTCCCGTATTCACAATGAAGTTTGACCGAAAGTATTTTATAAATGTTATTATGTTATGTTATAAGCAGTACTATAAATGCATACATTTCCGAGTTATTATGAAATATAGCAGTAATTACGAATAAATTTCTCACAGTGTAATAGAGGAAGGGGGGGGGGATTGATTTTTCGTCTCCTTATAACCCCGCGCACTTGGTGCAATTGCAATAATGCAGTTTTTATCGTTGCAATCGGATGATCGATGTTAATGCAAATGAGAAAAACGTTCCTCAATTATCCGGAGGCGCTTTCTAACCCATATTACATTTCCGTTTGTTTTCCGACCGTCGTCGATTATTGGCACGAGTCGCGCGGAATAAATTACGGAAAGACTTAATAGTATTTTAATTTCTCCCATAGGTGGCATGTCACGATAAAATATTTTATTTACGATTCTCGATTACTTGTCCCGGAGCGTATGCACAAATAACCTCGCGATTACGTCAGCCGACACCTTTTTGTTTTTCCTCTTTTCTTTTTGTGAACACAGGTCGTCTGTTTGTAGGCATTTTCCTTTTTATCGGTGAAATTTATATGCACAATATTGTGCCCGAGGTATTTTTATTTCGTACCTTACGTTATCAAGGAACTGTCAGAAAATTGATTTGAAAAATTCTACTAATATATATATACAACTATAAGATTTTATGAAGACAGCTTTGATATACATTTTTCAATTTATACGTGTTAAAATTGAGAGATGTCAAAGTCCTCGTTAGCCATATTGCGAATATTTTGAAATGAATTCAATTTTAATAATAATAACAAAATAAATTAATTAATTATAATTACTTGTTAATTAAACATTTTTTAAATAATAAAGTGAACAAATACATTAATTCGTAAACGAAAGGAAATAGATAAATTAAATTTTAAATTCTATAATGAAGTATATTCCAAGATTATTTTACGTTAAGTGTAGAATTTATTACTGGACATTTATGGTCCAAGTTTCGGGAATTTTTTCCACACAATTTTCTTTTAAATATTGGAAACTGGAGTGATTTTATTGAGAAATCATTTTGAAAATTATTTAATTGCGATCGGAAATGCACATTGTCGGTCTTTCCTGAGGGTTCTAATCACGATTGCACGAAACAAGAGATTTTAATCAGCTCGGCAAGCCACTTTGTGACGGAAACCATCGAAACCACTTAGATTCGTCACGAAAGGGCTGAGGGTTCGTGACTACGAGGATTTCTTGTTTGTTTCTTATGACATGAAACACTTATTGAAATCTGCGAAATATATTGGACATTTGTGAAAACTATTTTTTTAACAGTCAATTAATTTTTACGTCATTTCAAAATATTTTTCTTGTATGAAAAATATGTTATTATTAATAACACATATTGTTAATAAAAAAATATGAATAAGTTGAAATTTATTGTTCAATATAATAATCACTTTATTAAAATTTATATTACTTTCTATAATAAATTAATTTAATTTAAAAATAAAACGGATATATCTTATGAAATAGAATAATACATTTTATCGAAGCTGTTTTTTTTCAATTAAATTTTAAACATGCAAATCATTTGTGAGGTACCAGTTTTGGTTGAGATACATCCAATAGATAATCTGAATATGAAAAAATTACACGAAAAAAATATGGAGGACATGGAACGAACGAACCCAGAAACGCAAAACCGTTACTTTGCATAAGTCCTTGTCGACTTCCGGTTTGGAAGCGCCGAAGGAAGTTGCCGATAAGTTTTTATTACAACAATTTTGCACCCAATAATTTTTCGCTGCCAACTTTCTCGCTTACAGCCACAAGCGTTTCGCACATTTGTGTAAACAATTTTGGTAAACACGGTTTTCGAACGGATTCTGCATCATGATTCGAAGTACAATTTAATTCTTTGATAGTTCACTATTCCATCAAGGATTTCATTATTGAACATATCAGTGTGCTAAAGGACAAAGTTAATGAAAAATTTACCACTTACTATAATGATTTTAAATTGATGATAATTGGTTATAGTATTGATCCTGAAAATAAGGTCAGGGGTGCACAAATTGATTGACTCCTTTATATATTTTTGACTCGTTTCTATGTTCTATTTCAAGAACGACATATTTTGAACTGAAATCTAAAAGAATAAAGTATATTATTATATTAAATATATATTATTATATATTTACATAATTTATATACAGTTTTTAATGTAATTCTAAGTGTAGGAAATGGTTAGGGGAAAATTTTTTGTACTTTTTTTCTAAAACAAAAGAAAAACTTGTATAAATCAGCTGAATTCTTTTCAAGGTTCATTTGCTGTACAATATAGTAATTTTCTGAATGAAGTTTTAATGAAAATTTTGATTTTCTCAAATATAAAACATATATGTATAACAGAGTTACTCGGTTGCTACTTGTATGGAAGATTCGACCAAAAATTACATGTATACATTTAATTTTTTTCCTTATATAACCGATCGTATTTTTTATTATTTTAACCACAATTTTCTTATCGCTGGTAGGTTTTATATAACTTATAATTAAAATTAATATATATATCACGTTTGGCTAATTTGATACCACCAAAAATAACTGATGTAACTATTAGTAAATTATTTTATATGCAAATATAAATTCATTATGCCACTTGGTTTACATGTTTCTAATCTGTGACTCCCATTCGAACCAGTTTTTTTTACCACGCATAGTTTGTCTATAATTTCTGTGAAATTTCAAAGAGAAACCGTTATTACACGGAGAAAAAAGAATATTAAAAATTAGAAACCAAGGGATTTCAAATTTTAATAAACTGAATTCTAATTTTTGACAAACTGTTTATTACATGTTTTGTCCATTAGGTGTTACTATTCAGTATCTCTAACCTATCCCGTTCATAAGACAGAATGTCAAATTGTACAAAACTATATGGAATAATAATTTTTAATAAACTTATTTAATAAATTTTCATAATTTAGATTGCCATATAATGATATTCTACAAGTATAATGCCAAACTATATTTATTCTCGAAAATTTCCCCTATATTTAGCTATGACATCCATCATACATGTCACAGTACTTATCATAAATGGTTTACGTATGATTTCTATGAAAAATCTACAAACAGGCATATGTGATTAATTCTGCGGCATTTAAAGCTTTTTCACGCAGAATTCTTTCGAATCACTAAAATTTTTATAATTGTCAGTGCATGGAATTTTATTTTTCACTGATTTATTATCTCACAACTTGACAAATAAAATGATTAAATTATTGTTTCAATTGATGACGTGTATTTTGAGTTTCCAAGTCGAATTGTAATTAATGTTTGCTCGTTTGCAACAATCCAGCCGGTCCAACGAAGATTGGACTTATTAAAAAGCAGCGCTTTAGGTACTAACGTTGGTGTTAGATAATCGTGTGTCGTGTGCCGAGAAGTATTATTCATTGCAGTACCTACACGTTTGTTGTTGGTTTGCCGTTTCTTGGTTTTTCTTCTGTTGTCATTTTTTTAAATACCTTTTTTTGTAATTTTAGCAACACTGCCGATTTCTTAGACTGTTACATATTGCCTATATATACATCTACAAATATACATTGCAAGAGGTGTTTTTGAATACAAAAAATATATACAGTGGTGTTTTTGAACAGGAGTGGGTTTTTTTTTCTGACTCTAGTAAGTTTAGTTAGATTTTTAACAAATTTATGACAGGAGGCGCAGATCAATGGAAAACAAAAGTCCCATTCGTTAATTTTTAATTTCACACCGAAGTTTTAAAAATATTTAAATTCAGTTTGATTTCAGGGACGTATCTTGGCACCCAATAAGTGGTGGGTATTCAAACACACCACTTGCAATCTTTATATCTATACACAATATATCTTCAACTTCATGAAAGGTCATATGAGAGCTTCCTTTACGCTTTCCCATTATCCTGAACCCCTTGAAGATACCATCCTGTTTTATTATCAATTTTACAGATCGATTATTTGCAAAAGTGTTTTTTTTTTTTGGTTTTTTGTATTTAAATTTAATAATTACACTATGTAGAATAAAATGCAGCCGAATACAAACATTTTGATCGTTTCATTTTACATCTCATTCAGATGTATAAGAAATATGATATCAGCATATTTACAGCCTTTTTTCGACGACATGAAATTCAAGGTGTAGGATTTAATTACAATGAGGGTAGAAGAACTGTTTCGGATAGTTATTACGTAATACAATTTTCGCTCAGCCTTCTTTACTGTTCAATTTAAATCTAATGCCAATAAAGTGTCGAGCATTGCAAACAATTTAATTATTTTTTGTTCCAGTTAATTTTAGCGTTATATACTAATAAAGAATAAAGAAACTAGAATTAAAATAAGGGCATTAACGCAACGAATTGGAGGCAAAACTTTAATAACTAATCTTTTATTTAAAAATGTTTCACAAAATCAGCCGTTTTCTTTTCATTTTTCGAAAACAGCAAAAGGGAAATAAAAAAATGAAAGGATCAAAAAGAGAAACGAATCGAATGTGTTCATTTCCTTTACTTCCGTTATACATAAATGTACGTAAATTGAATCGGTAAATGTACTAATTGAGAATGAAGAAGGTATTTCCAAGTGTCATTATCTTTGCAAAGCTCTCGGGACCACGTTTGTTGGGACCGTTAATAAACAAAGCCGTTAATTGCAGGATGCCACCTGGTTATATGTACCAATCGCCGTACCTGGCCGCGGCAGCACCAGGGGGTTTAGTGCCACTTCCGGCGAGTGCCCAGCTGAGTCACGCAGCCGCAGTAGCTGCGGCCTCGCAATTCTATGAGTACCAGAATGCAGCAGCTGCAGCAGCCACGTATCCTGGCACGTCGTATAACTTCGCCGAGGCGTATCCGTACACCAGCGCAGCGGCCGCCGGTATGTGTTACAAAACTGTCCAAAGCAAGAGTGGAAGTGACAGTGTCATGCAGTTGCCACACCACCACACTCAGCAGGCAAACGGATGCGCGACTCTGTTGGTGCAGCAACAACTGGAGAAAGCATTTCTGCCACCCTTACTACCTTCCGCGCTGCGTAGCAATGGTAGCAATTAAAAACAAACAAACAAAATGAAAGAAATATATTATAAGCACGCACTCGGTGTCTTAGTTTTTTTTTACATAGTTTTTTTTATTGTTATTCTTTCTTTAATTCGGTTGTTGTATTTAATGCATGGTTTAGTAATATTCATTAAATGTTTTGTCATATAGCGAAATTTTGGAAAGTTTACATTTTTAGTTTCAAATGTTTTAATTGAAAAAAAGTTGTATTTTAGCATTGTAGTAATTTTTTTGTTTTCTCGGCCCAAGCAAAGACAGTAGAAAATAGACCAAGAATTTTTGCTTTTGTTATCTAATTACCAGAAATATGATTAATCAATCAAATTATTTAATTTATAATAAATTGCTTAAAAATATTTATAATTTATTAGCTCCTTGTGATTTTTTTGTTATGTATGAAGATTTATTTTCACTTGGTGTAATGGTTAATTATAAATTGTATAACGTATGAGCTTCTTTATAATAGAGTATAAAATAATGAATATATTATCTGCAAATTAAAATTTTTTATCTAAAATTGATTTCAGAATTACAGTTAATAAGAATATTGTTTAAATATATACATACATTTAATGAATATTGTAGACAATGTAAACGAGCAATAACTAGAATTGTACGTTTTAATTTTTATGATTTTTAACTTTTTAATGATGTTTTATTATTAAATAATGCATTATGATGGAGAATGTTTGAGTTCAGTTTTAATAATAAGTGAATGAATATGATTTTTTATTGTCAACTCGTAAAAAATTGCTATAAATAATATTGTTTCATATTTTGCAAAAAAAATGTATATAACAAAACATTAATACGGAAAATAATATATTTTAAATAATGTATATTTATATTTTTATCTAAACTGTCTTATTTTTATTTACATAAAGTACACTATAATTATTGAAAGACCTCTTAAAGTTAACATTTTAACTAAAAACAATACTAAATTTAATTCATGATATTTAATATCTGATTATATAATTTTTCATATTTAAAAATATATTACTAAATTATATAAATAAAATCTAGAGAACTTGTTAAAATATATAAACTGTTAAATTTCATCTGATTTCTGATATTATTAATGCATAAATTTAAATGTAATGTGATTTAATTATCATAAATTTTAACGAAAAATTAATTAATTAAGAAATTAACGAATAAAATACCGTCAATACCAAAACGTACCATTAAAATTTAAGTTTTGTAAGAAAGTTTTCTTTCTTGACGACATATATATTTCTGTCTAGTTTTATTCACTGCTAGCAAATTTTGGTGTGCTTTTGTCGGGACTTACTATCGCTTTTTGTTGTCTATATATGCCCGGCTGATTATTATAAATCGCAATTTTTATTTCTTTCTACATTGATTCCTTTTTAATGTATGATCATAAATATAAAAATGCACTTACGCTTTTAAATTTAGCTTGATAAAATTTGTCTTGAAATATATATAATGTTTAATGAATTTTATTTACAAACGAATATAAACGTCTAACATTTTTGAATCAGGCAGAAACATTAAAATGTTAGCGTAAAACTTGACTTTTTACATTTTTGCAACACTATTTAAAATGTTATGAAACAAGTCAATTAAATTTTGCAATCCATTTGCAATGTATCCAAATGTCAGGTCTTGGTGATATGACCGCCAGATAAATGTTTGAGCGTTGTACTAGAAGCAAACATCTTTAATTATTAATAAAATGAAAGTCGCAGGGGTGAAGGTGGTAGGCAGAATGAAAACGCTACATCGTGCATGTACATATCTTTTTCGTATCTATAAAATCAACACGTAAAATGTTTTGTCTGTTGGTGGTGGTAGTGGGCTTAATAGCGATCGACGTAAGCTCGCTTTTGTGCTGATAATGTGTGTAATATAAAGTTAGCACAAGAAATTTCTATTTTTATCTCAAAGCAACCTTAATGGTGTCAAACAATTTTCTTTATATGTTGTCATTTTTTGAAAAAAAAATTAAAAAATATAGTTTATTTACTACAAAAAAATTGAAAAAGAAGTGAGAGTTTAGAATGAAGAGAAAGAGAGAATAATATAGATAAGAATACTGTCCATGAAAACGTTACATAATACAATAATAAATGTTCATTTAATATGTAAAAGGTTAAAAAAAATATTTAGAATTCTAAAGTAATATAGAAGATAATTTTGAGTTATTAAAATTTTCTATATCAAAATTACTGAAATTAGTTATAAAATAAATTTTGCGTAAGTTTAAATTCAAAACTTTTACTTTTTTTTCAAAACATTGAAACCGTGATTAATAGCTTAAAGCATAATTTTATTTGTATCTCTTCAATTTGATATAAGAAGTAGTAATTTATTATACCATTTTTTGTAGTGTAATAAATAAGTATAATTTGATTTATGCAATAAATTCATTTTTTAGAAGGTATTATATTAAATTTTCTACTATAAAAGATTTCTTTTAACTGAACATTACTCTATGCTGTCATTTAAATAATTTATAAGTCAATATAATGCAGGTGTTTAATTATCTCAAATGTTTGCAGCCAACGCAGCAGCAGCGGCGGCAAGTTACGTGACACCATACACATATGCAACGTTACCAGGAGCTGCAGCTTTGCCAGCGGCGGCGACAGCGACCGGCGCGGCATTTCCTGGTCTGCCGTATCAAACTACGCCACAAGAAGCTAGACTTCAGTAGAAGAGGACATTATTAGCAAGGAATAGAAACAAGATTCAGAGAAAGCACTACATTTCACAAATACTAAATGTGCTCGCTCATCAGACGAACGCTAGCCGTTCGTTTAAGATAGAAAAGGAAAAAAAAACTTTTACATTCACGAACCGAGTTCCAGATAATTTAAGAATGCAAATATCATTTGATAATTGCTCTTTTATTGAATTCTTCTCCACAAGTGCCATATCTGATATTTATATATATATCTCTATAAATTATTGTTTTATTTTATAAATTATTTCGTTACTGTAATCACACGTTGAGAAGAATTGACTTTGAGTTCGTGAAATGCAAAACTTTTTTTTAATAAGAAATCAAGAATTAAATTATTAAAATTTTAAGAGATCCTTTATTAATACAAATTACCGTTTTATAAGAAAATGATAAAATTTTCTTAACTTTCCTACGTCACGTATTTAATTGATTTACATTTACCGAGAACGTAAAACAGCAAACATCAAACCTCCAAAGAGCTAGTTTTATAAATTATTTATGTCTCTATAGCGAGATCTAGTATCACTTAATTACGGAGTTTACGGTAATTGATAGCTGTATTTTAATGAGAATTATCCTTACATTTTATGACATAATTTAGGTTTATTTTTCATAGAAAAAAGAATATTGTTTATATAGTTGTGTCGCACAACAGTCTCAATTTTAAGTATAATACTTTTCTATTTCGTGGATGAATATGGAAAAATTTTTAGATTTCTTATTTCGCATAAAACGTACTTAATTCAAATTTCTTCAGTTCAATCCAAAAATAGAACGCTAATTCTGTTTCGAAAACAGAATTCGTATTCAAATCTTGACTTGGCACGTATATTTTACGTTAAAGAACTTCAGTAGATGACGTTAATATAGAGCTTACATCAAAACTCATGTATGCTTGATATAAACAAATTGCAGCACATGATTTTTTTTTATTTTGAACGCTTGTTATAGAGAATTATTATAAAAATTTCCCGTTTATCATAAAACAATGTAAAATTATAAGATCCATAAATTGTTTTACAAATTTACTACTTTTATCTGTAATATAATTTATAAATAATTTTATATGGATTGTAAATTTGTAACTTTACATACCAAATATCCACGAGGCTTTAGTGAATGTCTTAAGAATCTCAATATTTGTACTTATATACAATTCATAATATGCATGACGTCGCATAAATAATATTACTATTACGACGACTGTAAGATGAGTAAAAGCGCGTGAGACTACATAATTTCATTTCATCCTCTTTTGCACAAGGTAGTATTTTTCATAACTCTTGACCATTAAAAATTTGTATTTCAATTGTCAGCAAAATTATTGTCACATTGGTGAGAAATAAAATTGAACCAAGGATTCAACATTTTTACATCGATGTTTAAGAACCACCGCAAATCATCGTCTTAGACGTTTTTACTCCAAAAAAACCGAATAACGAAAAGTTTTTAATTTTATATTTTTTATAATACGAACGAATAACGCGGTTCCGCATTATTTAATTTCATTTTCACTTACATTATCGAGTTGACAGAATTTCCGACGATTTATGAATTCGCCAAAAATTATTTATTACATTATAACAATATTTTGTAAATCTGATGTAAATCTGAACTGCTTGAGGTTACTTTTCAGTTAGAATAATGTTAGTACCAAATTATTATTCATTATTTCTGGATAGTTAGTATGTTAATTCCGACACTGTGAATATTTTGTTTTCACCGGAAACAGAATAAAACTTGTAAATGTCGTTTACTTCATTCAGTCGACACTTGTCCGAGCACAAAGTAGGCTTGTCACGGTTGCGCGACAAGGAACTCCAAAGTTTTGTGTACTCCGATGATGTTCACAAACACGTAATAAGCATAGACAATTACGTCCATATTTTTTGTAAATTGTTGAGTGCCTTCGTAAGTCTGAAGATTCGTGTTTGACTTCGATTAGAAACTAGTCAATGTCGAAAAGACTATTAAAATGAGAAAAAAATAGATAACGATAATGTTAAACAGAATCTGTAGGAAATATTATGCATGAATGGATAGGAACGAGTGAATGACTATGTGATTGTTGCATGAGAGAAGTTTTAACGAAGTAAGAAAAGCATAATAGGAACGAGGCTGTCTAGTCTTAAACTTAGAGGCCTTAAAGTCCTTTGAAAGACGTAAATTTGCCTAATTAAATTGAAATATTTTCTTGTATAAACGAATATACAGAGAATTAAGTCATAGCCATTGATTTTTATCACGCGTAAAAAAATGATTTATAGATTATTAGAAAATTAATTCAATTATTATATAGTTATTATCATTATTATTTCTATTACAATTATAATTATTATTATTATATTATTATTCATACTCTAATTATTAAATCATTATTATCGCCGATGATAATATAATTATTTGACAAAATTGTCAGCTTCATATTATTGAAGTTGTTAGTTGTAATTATTGTAATCGTAAGGATTATGTACTTAAGAGAAAGGTTCGAAGGAAACTTTCGAGTGACATTCGATCTTTATTCTGTACCACTTGTAATATATCTATTGTCTGTTATCAAAACTAGATTATTAATTGCGATCATCCTACGAAATATAATACATCCACCAATTCGAAATATACAAATCTTTAGGGAATTCCTTTTTCGTCTTATTTTTCATTTCCTTAAATTTCCTTTCTTTTAAAAACACACAAAAAGTATATTGTTAGCTTGGTGAGCCATTTAAATGTATCAATTAAAAATGAAGCCCTCAACATGTTAAAGCACACTGAGAAAAAAGTCACATGGTTAATTTTGGTGATTACTAAAATTCTGATTGTATTAACCATATTATGATTATTTTAACTAAAAATCAGGTGACAGGAACTAAAATTTTATAGTATTCACGAAAATTAACTATGCGCATAGTTAATATTGCTATATTTTTTTCTCAGTGCACATGTCTTATTTCAACAAATACGGAATTTGAAAAAGGTAATTTACCTTACAAATTTTATGCTACTCTTCAAGTTATGTTCCTTCAGGAAGTAGCAAAAGTTACAAATTGGCGCAGTCGGTAGGATCATAGCAATTTTTTATTGCAATGAATGCATACGATTTAGGATTCGTATTCCTTTCCACAACTACCCACAAAAAATTGTTATATTTTAATTATATCTTGCAATGTAATGAATAAACAGGTTATATTTTAATATGTTTTTAATTCTACATGCTTATTAATTTTATATCGAAAAATATATTTAATTATATTTTCCCTAAAGAGCTGAAATTTCTTGTTCAAATGTGAATAAATTGAATTATATTTAATATCTATTTTAAGTTGTATTAAATATAAATATTTCTAGATTTCCTCAACTAATAACATAATTTGAGATAATTCAATAACAATCTAATTTACTGCAATTAAATTTAACTTAATGCACGCAAACAGAATGGATTTAAACCAAAGTGTATTTGCACTTTCAAACTCATCCCAAGAGCAATGTATCTTGTTCGTTATGCTCGACAATGCTAAGATGGCAGCACTGATCTTTCAATGACACTCTCTTTGAATGACACAGACCTTATCATTCGAATTGATTATGAAGGAGCTCATCATAGAGATGTTCAGTAATCCCGCGATTATTCGCTTGACAAAACGCTTTTCTATCTCTCTCGTTCCTTTTCCTTTCTCTTTTTATCTTTCTTTTCAGCTTTTTTCGTCTGTTACACTTTATTTACACTTAAACAGTTGTCCGATAAGTTATTTTTTATTAATTTGCTTAAGTCAAAGTGTATAGGTGTCCTTCGAAAAAAAACGATAATTTTGAAGAAGGCGCGACGGAAGTCTTTCTGGCTTCCATGAGTAACCACATGACCTGACCGATTGAGTAATCAAGGTTTGTTTATATATTAATTAAATTCAATTTGCTTTACTTGATTTAACAAATCGTTTCCATTATGATTAGTTGAGGTTTTATTCACGATTATATAAAAAAAAATTACAGACTTTAAAAGGTCCAGTTATTTATTATTTTAAATTTGATTTGATGTAATTTCACGGAATTAACAAGTATTTCATTTAAAAATAAATTGTTACACGTTTCCAAGTATTTTATTATACACTCTAAGAAGTATCGATGCAACTAAATAATTCCTTTAATAATCGTAGAATTTCACAGGTTTTAGAATAATGTAAATTTAATAAAGTGAAACAGAAGAGATAAAATACGCTGAACAAAATTTTTCGTGAATTAAGTCGTGTTAATTTCTGCGAAAGTAATTAATTTACTTTATATAAACTCATTTACACGGCATAAACAGAAGTCACGAAGTAAAACTGTTTCTGCCGAGACAATAAAATAATCACCAATAATAATTCAATTATATAAAAATGTGCCATTTAATCTCTCGAGGTTGATATTGATAATTTACAAATCAATCTTAATATTTGCACTATCACTTCTATTATCTTTAATTTTTTAAGAATACCGTCTAATAATATTCCAGTGCATTTTTTTTTCTTAACGGAATAACACTTATACATAACTAGCCGTTTTTTCTTTGGCATATCAACTTCAATGCTAACACCAAGCTTGATTTACCATCCAATTAGCTTGAAAATAAACTTCAAAGGTAAAATTTACAGCACGCTAAACGGAACTGTACAATTTTTATTTTTCTAATTTTCCAATTTTCAACGAAATCCTTAGTTTATCAATGCAACCTACAGATCGTCAAGTCGGCCAATTAAAATGCAGTTAGTTCTGCCGCGTTGTCACGAAATAAATGCGAAAAAAGCATTTATAATAACAACGATAATAATAAGAACAAGCAGTCATTACAGATCGGTTTGTACTCTGCGATTAGAATACATTGCTTTTCACTAGTAATCAAACAAACGGATGCGCATGCTAGAAGAACTACAGCGTTTGCTTTATCATCCTGATGTATTTTATAACAGATACAATTCAAATTTATTAATCCCGTTCAATTACTTAAATTAATGCTTTAATTAAAAATGCCTTTACTGTCAGACGTCGTTTTATGAAGGGAACTTCTTTAAAAGATTTTTTTACGCCCAGCTTTATACTTGGAAACAGATCATTAATTAACATAAAGTTACGTTGTTTATGACAAAAAGCTAGCGCAATAGGTATAATGATTGAAATGAACCACCGAGTATCAAAGCATAGATGTAATATTAGTAAGTTTTCTACGGAGGAGGAAGACTAAATTCTGTCGTTTGAGGTCACGTGAGAGTATGTAATATACGACACATGTAGTTCGCTCGTGCAACATCGTAATTTACCTCTCGTTTATAGTCTTTACCGGATTTAATAGATCACATAGAAGTAGCATAACCGAGACATTATATGACATTCGCAACACGTACGTCATACGTACTCAGTTTTGTGTGAACCGCAAAACTTTTGATTACGAAAAAGAACAAATCTTATCACAGAAACTGTCCTTTATAATTATTTTAATTCATCAATCTCAGAACTGAGGAGAAGTTGTGATTCCGTTCAAGCAAATGTTTAAGTTTATTTCATAGCAACTTGCGCGAGTTTTGCATAAATCAATAATACACTGAGAACAATTTTTAGGAAAAATTACTACACTTTTCAACAATCTATAACGAGTTGATTTAAGAGTACTTTCTTATAAGTATAGGACATAGTCAGTATAGTTTATTTTATATTGTGAAGTAATCTTAATATTTTTTTCTCATAAAATAATGGGACAACTTGTATAAATTAGTTTAATAGGTTCGTTTACTGTAAAGTATAATAATTTTTCCAACAAATATTTCTCTTGATATAGAAATGTGTGTTGTCAGAACAAAAAAATTTGAGATTGACAGATAAATCTTTATCGGATAATTTTGAAGTATATTTCGTGATGAGACCACGTGGTCACTGTCAAATTAATTTTCGCACATACAACAAAATATTTTCAAGATGATGTAACAATGAAAATGTTTTAATGAAATAAATGCAGCATCATTAATTTTTATTCCTACTTCCTTGTGTTACGTTATATGTTAAAATTGTTACGCAAAAAATATCCGTGAAGCTGTTTTCGCGTCAACGAAAATCACATAATTATAAAGGTTGAAACTCTACGGATTACTTAACGATAAGACATTGTTTCATCGTATTTTATATCGCATGGTATCACAAGCAGACTGTCAATTTGTAGTGAGTGTCATTGCTTTGTAATTTCGTTATTTATCAATTTTTTACAATTGTGACCAATGCAAACTAAGAATATCACATTATTTACAAAACATTAAGAGTCATACGAGACTTCAGCATTATTTTGCGAAAGTAATGGCACGTAACATGTTAATCACACCTCTTTTTTCACATTCTTTTCTGTCAAATGACGTTTAAATGAAAAATAGCTTGTATTAATTTTTAAACTTAACTGTTTATATATAAGAAAATAATTATACATTTAACGATTACCATGATAATTTATAATTAAAGGGTTTAAAATATGAAAATTTACACCGTAAGGTGGAAACTTATGTTAATTTGGTCGGAGATTCAATGCTTGGTTAATCATAGTTGTTATATTTATTTTGCACTTGCATTTTATAAACGTCTATGTATAGTTAAATATTTAAATTTATATGTGATATTTTTTACGATTTATCGTGTTTATGATGCATTTAGTTAAATTTATTGTAAAAGAAGCCACTAAGAATATTTTGTAGAAATCTTAATTTATTTTTTTTGATAAAATAAAAAAAATTCTTAGTTTTTTATAATATATTTTATAATATATTCTCCATATATAATACAATTGATTGTATTTTGATATAAAATTATATGGAATTTATAAATATAATTTACACAATTTTTAAATAGCCCTTTATGTATTTAAAAACAAAAGAAAATGAACGTTGCTTAAGAAGAAACTTTGTTTAATTCTTAATTCTTCGTTTATGAAATGAACATTGTATTACATTTTTTTATTGATTGAAAGGAATACTAAACAATATTTTATTTGCAGTATGAACTTCAATTAAGCGCAGTCTCATGCAATTAATACTATCTCGAGATCGTTTGATCGATTGCTATCTGAATGTATAGATTTATGATAAGAAATTGATAAATTACAAAAGTAAATTGTACTTGCATTCTTTTAACAAGTATACTTATTGTATCGCAAGAATCGTCAAATGATCACTGCCATTGAATTAAGACCGTGCTTTTGTCATTAACGTCTAGTATATATTTATTTTTAAAAGCATTCTATATATTGATTACCGTTTTGTCGTATTATAATGGTTGAAAATTAATTTACTGTTCCAATAATAACAACAATAACAATAATAATTTATTTATTGCAAGTTAACATAAGTTGATCTAATACAAATAATTATTTGAATGTTAAAGGACTGCCGGAAGGATGAGCCAAACTTCACAATGTGGTCTATGTGGATTTTACCCGAAATGGCTCAAAAACTGCGCTACGACCAGAAACTTTATATGCGTTTACAGTCTTCTTGGTACAATACAAGCGATGGCGTTCATTTACATAGTCGTAACATTAACAACTTTAGAAAAGAGATTCAAAATACCTAGTCAAACGACTGGTAAGTTTCTTCAAACGTAAACATTGATTTGAATATTAGCGTATGTAGAGAATGAAATTTTCCATCTTCTATTAGCTGAATTTCTATTTAATTCCGAGCGTTAATTGTTTAATTAATCTTATCAAGCACGAATTATTGTAAATCTTCTGTAAATAAGTTTCGCGGTAACAGTTGCAAAATTTTGCAAATTAATCTCTTAATTAGATACAATACTTTGTTTATTTTTTTTTTATAGTTTAGATTGCATAATGAAATTGCAATGCAAACTTTCTTATGTAAATCTTCAAGGGCGCCGTATTATTACGGTACATTTTTAACTATTAATTTTATATTAATAATGGGAGTTTTAATTAGGATTCAGGCGTGAATGATCTTTCAGTATCTCTGTGTATACAAGTTAAAAAAGAATACATAAAAAATCGATTAAAATTTTATTTTAAAATCGCTGCTTGTATTATTATCCTTCAGTTATTATCCAAGTTCTTTAAATAAAAGGAAAAAAATTGACTTATTCAAACTTTAATTAAGTGTTTTAATTAATATTGTAATGAAGTTACACTGTGTTCGAGATAAACATGTTGGTGATATATCTGTCATATTTGTCACACATATGTGGCATATAGATATTACATTTATATATAATTTTATATATAAAAAAATCGTATTAAAGAAATTTATCATTTTTTTTCAAAGCTTATTCAAATATGAACATCTTTCGTGAACTAAGTCACGAAAGATGATTAATATTTTTAAAATTAAAATAATATACAATAGTTTTGTAAAATATAATTACTAGTTACATGTTTATAACCTTTTATACCTCTTTCTTATTACGTATACATTTTATCAATTTTTAGATATTGCTACAATTTTTACGCAATTTAATAATTTGCTTATTTGATTGACACAAGTTAATATAATATGAATACATCGTGTACAATTTAAAATTTCCTGTTACACGTATTATTTTAATCAGCATTCATTTATGCATTCTGTTTGATCATAATTTATGGAATGAATGTAAGAGAATTATCTTCTTTAAAATTATTGTTAATTGTTCCTTTTAGAAAAATTAAATAGGTTAGATGATTTCATTATAATTTATGTGTGAATTATAACTGAATCATTGCTTACTAGATTACAAACTTCTTTTCATTAAAAAGAATCTTTAAATTAAAGACTTTTACCCTTGAAATAACAATAAGTCACGATAACATTATTTATATAATTAAAAAATATATTTGTAAAGATTAATAATATATTTCACTTTATAGTATTTTCTTGATATAATTGTACAGTATTTTAAATTATAGAACAGTTATAATAAATTACAAAAACCAAAATATAAGTGTTTTTGGCGTGAACACATATAAATTAAAATTATATTTTGAAAGTGTGTAGGTAACAATTGTACTTAATAGCTCGAATTATTCTGTCTTCTGTCTATTTATTAATTAAAATTATTTTTGTATTCCAATTGACGTATAATTCTTCATTTATGAAAAAAATTAATGTACATTTTTTTCAAAAAAGTAGCGTTCATTTAAGTTTATGACAAATTCTTTTAAGCAGCCCTAATACTGTCAAATATAAAATTTACTAAAAATTCAAAATGTATTTTACACAAAACAAATTTTGATGAACGCGAATAATAAAAATAATGAATAAAAACATTTATGACAGTACGATAATTCTGAATACAATAAAAACCTTACTTTGCAATCATTTCATTATAGAATTATCTGTTTCATTCGCGAGACGTAAATTAATTTTTGCGTGGACTCACACGATTAAATAGTCTACTCAATGTTATCGTCTACATTGTGGCGCATGCGATTTAATATAGTGACACATCTTTAATTAATTGATCGTTGCACTTTTACGAGTTCATTACAGAATCATAACTACGATTAATATTATTTATATCTCATTAATTTTCTTTCATTTTTTCCCATCTATTTAGATTTGTTAAATTTCATTCGGAATTATTCAAAATTACGTTGTTTAACGTTGTAAACATTACGTTATCTTGTAACTTTTAATGTGCAAACGGATTACAGAATTATATAACGGGCGACATGTGCAAAACAAATTCGTGAAATAGGGAATTAAATTATTAGTATATTATATAATGTGACAGATCTGTGTCGAGATAGTTAATTCGCATAAGATAAAACAGTGTATTCATGGTTTAGGTGTTTTTGCGATGCAAATGGTTGACTTTTGTTAAGTAAGTCGATGAACGTATATCATGTACCATTTCTTATTTATCATAGGTAAATTTCTGTCCGTAATAATACAAATGACATACGAAAGAATAAACAAAATGAGAACCATTGTTTGCCCCTGCGAAACCAATTTACTAAGCACCGCTAACTGGAATAATTAGTTTGAAATTAAAAACAGATTTATCAACTGCAACTGTATAAGTCTCAGAATGAAACCATGGAAAATTTGTGTCTGTACATTTACTTTGTTAACTGAAAGACAGTTTATTATTTTATTTTAAGTTTGAATAATTGTGATAAATAATTTAACTGAACTGTAAAAATGTTTGCAAATTCATAAGCCAAATTCGGCGTGGAAAAATATAATGTCATAGTCACTTCTGGCTGAATTTGTGGCAGGGTTTTATACTCATGTTATAATACTAAAATTTGTTAATAAAAGTATTTATACACGGAAAAAAAAGTATTCGCTTTGGTAGGTAAATGAGTTTATCTAGCAATTTTTAATTAATTTAGTAAGAATTTATTCTATTTGCAAAAGAACATAAATATTAAATCGACTAAAATGAATATTTAAACGTTATATAAAATGTATGGCTGATTCAACCATACACTTATCTAAGAGGGACTGAACATAACCTCAATATGTCAACGAAACTACTTGGATTTCACTGTGTTGACGATTAGATAAATTTGTATGGCTGATTCAACTATATAGTGTATGTAATTTAAAAAACTCGCTGGGTTAGTTTTCATATATTCGACTCACATAAATTTGTTTGGCTACGATAATTATAATTTCTACTTATCCCAATAATGGCCAAACAATATATCTAACTTAAATAGAAATTTATTAATGCACTTCATATTTTTTTTCTGTGTATTCTTAGTTTAGGAGAAACATATGTAATTAAAGAACGAAAAGGAATGATTCTATTGATTATTTTTTTCTAAATATTTCAGGGATTATATTGTCAGGTAATGAAATTTCTCAAAGTCTATCCATGGTATTAACGTACTACGGAGGTTCAGGACATCGCCCAAGATGGATAGCTGCTGGTGTTGCATGCAGTGCAATATCATGCTTAGTATTGGCCTCGCCGCATTTCATTTACGGGGCGGGAAAAGATGCCATGGCTTTGACGAAAGAGCATTTGAATCAAACTTTGTTAAACAAAACTGTTGATAATGATCTTCCACTTTGTCCACAAACAGTTGCAATTGATAATTGTGACGAGGAAACAGAAGCAGACGTGAGCGTTGTTCCTCGATTACTCATATTTCTTTCACAATTCATATTAGGAATCGGTACCACATTATATTATGGACTAGGTCAAACTTATTTGGACGACAATACGAAGAAAAAGAACACACCACTTTTATTGGGTAACAAAATGAAATATAATATATTAAAAGGTGTATGTATACGTTCTTTCGGATCTGTCGAATTTGCATTAATCAACAATGTGGGCTATAATGAAAGAAAATCCATTTAATTTTACATAAATTTTGTACCACAAACATAATTAAAAATCACACAATATTAGTTTAGCAATATTTTTAATACAAACGGTGCATTTATTTAAAATTGTATGTTTAATTTTATCCCTAAAAATGTTGATTAAATAGAAGAAATTCTATTTAAAATAAAATACAACTCTTGAAATACAGGTATTACATTCGCATTAAGAACGATTGGACCAGTAGTTGGATTTGTTCTTGGATATGCTTGTTTAAGTCTATATATAGATCCAAGTTTACATCCAGTCATTGAAAGATCTGATCCAAGATGGTTGGGTGCTTGGTGGCTAGGCTGGATAATTCTGGGAGCTGCAATGGGAATATTTGCGCTTATGATGGCTATGTTTCCAAGAGATCTCATTAAAACTAAAAAAAAGGTATAGACAAAATGATATACCAGTACCCGGAAAACAATGAAAACCGATAAAAAACTAACATTCTCTAACCTATTATACATTATTGTTTTCTGTAGCCTATCGTTACTCATTGTAGTAATCGGATACTGGGATTTCGTTTAAAAGATTAATAAAATTTAAGTCATATAGTAGAGATACATTTTGTAACCTTTAAGATAATAATAATAATCCTTTAATAAATTAATATATTTCATAATAATGTTATTATCATTAAAAGGGTATTATTATCAGTTTTGCAAGAAATTCTTATAATCGTTACAAGTAATATTGTTCGAGAAACATAAATTTTTATCTTTCTCTGATAATAGTTATGATAAATTTCTATAAGTATATTTATAAAACGAAAAGTTAATTATTCATAGAATTTGAAATACTTTTCTATTTATTTCTTCTGAATAATATACTTGTTATCTATCTGCACGGTAAAATTATTGTTATTACTAAATAATGACAATCAGATTTTAATCTAACAGAATGAAGACAAACTTCAGGTGGACGAATTGGCTTTAAAGGAAAGAAATAAAACAATAGAAGCGAACAAAGCTGCTGAAATGGCAAATGAACCGTCTATGAAAGATTTCCCAAAGGCACTTAAAAGAATACTGTCTAATAAAATTCTCTCTTGCAACAATGTTAGTGCCGTTTTTTATATTTTAGGGGCTTCTGCTTATATTACTTTTTTAGCAAAATACCTCGAAGTACAGTACAGCACTTCACCAGGCGGTGGTACAGTTTTTTCAGGTAAGATATTTTGTTCGGTTTTCAAAATAAAACATTCAATGAAATACGAAATAGTCTCAATTACATGTTTATTTATTTATTTCCAGGTCCTATCACATTAGTTGGCATGGTTATGGGATTCATTTTTTCTGGTTACGTCATAAGTAAATTTAAACCTGGTCCCAGACCATTGCTTGCTTGGAATGTCATCGTAGGCTGCTTTTTCGTTATAGGTCAAGTTGGATTCATCTTCATGAGTTGTCCTGCGGCTAAAATTCAAGGTCTAGATCAAGATACAATGGAGTATGTGCAATTTGTGTTTCATATTAAATTAAATTATACTTTGGAAAACATGAAAAGAAAATTATTACCATTTTATTATTTACAAACTGAAGAAAAAACTTAATTTAAAATATATTCGAAAATATGGTATAATCCTGTATTAGTAATAATTATTCAATTAAATTTTATTTACATCCTGTAAAAAATGTCTATTTATTTAACTAGATTATTCTAATAATAAGTTGTCTTCTTATATCAAGTGTATTATTTCTTCTTGAGTGGAGTTACTTATCTCAATTCCCACAAGAGTCGTAATATGATTAATACTCTAATATTAAAATTGTTTTAAAATATAAATATGTAATAAATAATACATTTTAAATTACACTTTTGTGATTTTTACATGACATCTTACATAAAGTTATATTGAGTATATTTTCAGTATTATGTGTTATTCTATATTAATGAAATAATGTATTTATTTTTCTAGAATAAACTTCACATCCACGTGCAATATTGACTGCAATTGTGGTGTCAAATATGATCCTGTTTGTCATGAGCCAACCATGACAACATTCTTTTCAGCTTGTCACGCTGGTTGCAAGAGTGTACTGAATGATCGAGGAGAATTTGCGGACTGTAGTTGTGTCGACGAAATTGCACCAGTATCCGCGAATCCAAAAGATATTTATCACGTACACGGTGATGACCATCGGTTAAACAAAGTTAAATCTGGAATATGCCAAACTGATTGCAGAATACCGTTTCTTACTTTTACAATCGTTACGTGTTTGGTGCAAACACTGGCCTGTTCTGGAAGAATAGGAAACATACTAGTCAATTACAGATGCGTGGCCAAGGAGGACAAAAGTTTCGCACAGGGTGTGACTATAATGATTATTTCGCTGTTTGCTCTAATTCCCGGACCTATTATTTATGGTGCCATTATTGACTCCACTTGTCTTGTTTGGGATTATTCGTGTGGAGAAAAGGGAAATTGTTGGTTTTATCACAAAGACAATTTTAGGTATTACGTGAACATGTCAGCTGCTAGTAAGTTTACATTATAAATATGTTACGTTGTATTGCATTAAGAATAGTTAATTAATTTTGTAATTGAATAATTACGAAATTTTACTTTGAAAGCTGATAAGTTAAACAAAGAAAACGAACTTTTCAAAATCCTTAAATATCAATTGAAATTATTTAACGAAATTAAATTAACAAAATGTGTATTGGGTATAATATTATTTTTAAAAGTAAATGGAGCGTATAAAATTATATATTAGTTCGTGACGTGGACGTGATTTTCGACATTTCGCAAAACTGCTAGATTTTTCTTACCACACAAGTCTAATGCAGTGAATTCAAAATCTTTTATAAAAGATTTATTAAAATATTTAATTTCACATTTTAGGTTTAACTTCTATAGGTGTACTATTTGACGTGGCTGTATGGTATCTGGGTAAAAATCTAGATCTTTACGGTGACGATGAAGACGATAAACGACGCGATTTTATTAAGGATGATTTCCCGGGTATTATGAAAGAAAAGTCTAAATATTATACTCAGGAGAATAATTTAAGGAACAGCGTGAAAAAAAATGCAGATGCTATCTTTAAGAAAATAGACGAACGATTGGAAAAGGAACAGTCGAAATTGCAAAACAATAATGTTCGCAGGCAGTCCACAAAAGACGATCACACACAAGATTCTTCGGAGCATAAGCATGACAATAATGTTCCAAATTGACGACAGGAAATGTAGTCAAATATTGGTAATACACAAATGATTACACTGATAGAAATATATGCATGGTACAAGTATACATATGCTTAACCTAGCTATATTATATGCTTAAAAAATTGACAGGTATATGTATACTCATGAAAGGTATGCGTATGCCTATAAGAAGCATACGAATTCTTGAGCAAAGCATTTGAATTTATATCATAAATATACACTAAATTTACACTAGATATAATTAAACAGATAATCTTAAAAGTCCGTGTAATGCAAGCCGTTTCTATCAGTGTAAGAAAAGAATTGCTTATCGAGCATTCCGTTAATAATTTATGTTTTTTTTTATTTATTGTTTCCTGCGAAAAATAGGATTACAAAATAAGTATTATTTGTAATGTTAGTGTCTGTTTGCACACTTATTCCTAATTCATTTGTTGTACATTTTTATACATTAAATTTCCTTTGTTAAATTTACGCGTTGTTGATAATTTTGCGGAAAACTTTTCGAATGCGTACAGTATACGAATGTACACCCAGAGAAAAAAATTATTAATTTTAAATAAATATACTTTGAAATAAATAAATTCTATAATTTAAATATGAACCTATAAAATATTTATTTAATTTAATTAAAAAAATATTTCTGAATATATTTATTTGATATTAATATATTTTATATTACGTTCTAATGTTTATATCGAATAATTTTTTCTTTGTTAATATAAGTAAAATCTATTTATTTTTAACAGATTTTATAACTACGTAAAAAAAAGAGGTTTAGAAACAAACAATATTTGCTACATACAACTCCGCTGTGGACTTAAATATTTTTAAACCGCATACACATTTTAATTGCACATTAATGGTTGGTGTATTCATATACCGTGCCTATTATATCCGCTTAACAATGTCGCTTACAAAATTCACTGACAATCAAACACGCACCTAAACGCTATCGCAATGATACAACACAAATACCCTAACCATTACACTACTGAACGCTTGATATTAAGACAAAGTATTAGTTTCTATGAGTTAAAGGATCGGAAAATCGTTAAGAAAAAAATATGACCTTTTGAAGAATAAGAATCACAAGTTTTTCTTATTTACACTTTTGCAATTGAATGTTTAATTTAAAAAAAGAAACAATAAAAACTTGGCTTTATTAAAGTATTTTTTGAATTATAAGTTCTCATCGCGATAACTAATAGAAATATTAACGAAATCGGATGGTGATTTTGTTTTGTTTGCGAAACTTGAACGCAGTTTTAAATATAGAAACAAATATTAAAAAGTTGTAGTTTGTTAATAAGATTTTAATAATATAAATAAAAGTCACTTTTTTTGAACCTCAGATATTAAAAGTGATAAAAATTGTGCTATAATAAACTTCCACCGGGAAAGTTGATTATATTATTAAACATACATTAATACAAGGAATAATTTTCAAAATTGAATATAAATAAATTAATTATCTTAAAAATTAACAATTTCTTCTTCGATTCAAATATTTTTTTTAAATATATATGTATCTAAAATCACAACAAATTTTTTTCTGGGTGTAATTGCAAAATACTTTCAGTGAAATTGTATATTCTTTTATTTGAACATATTTAATTAGGATTTTTTGTTCGAAAACATTTCAACAAAAGTAAATTAAATTTATTAGTCTAAATTTATTATTTCATTATTCGAAATAGGTTTGTTATATTAACAAAAGTATATTTTTGCATAATACATAAACTAATTGTACAGAGAGATTGTGTACGTGCGCCTGATTTGTGTAAATTTTCCTATGTCTGAAGATCATATAAATAAATATATAAGTATTAATATTTTATTAAATATATATTTTTCAATGGATTCCTCCAATACATTTATAAATGAAATTACTCTTAGTTAGAAATACTCTTTTTTGCTGTTTGTCATGTGCTTCATGTACATAAAATTCTGGTATAATAATTGACTGTAGTGTATGAAGTGTTAAGATAAATTATTAATGAATAATATTTTATTTGAATAACATTAAAAATGTGAAATTAAGTAAAGATAACTCAGAAAAATTTTATAGAAAAAAGTTATTACACTGAGAGAAATATACTCAGAATATATACGATTATTGTAACCTATTTTTCTCATCAGATGTTTGTAATCTGAATGCATAAGGCAGTGATTTTAAAAAGTACTATCACTGATAGGACAACTAAAATGAAATTTAAAAATGATATCCGTATTATTTATACATACAAAGTTTTTTTTTTCCAACGGTGAGAAATGAACTCAAATTCCACTCGTTCTAATGTGTTGAATGTTGACAACTTAACCACTCAGCCACGAGTCATTTTTATTTACCTAGCCTTCTTTAGGTATTGAAAGTTTAATTGTACATCAGAGAATCTCAAACCACTGTTTTCAATGATTATGAGCGTCAACGCAAAAAGTCCTAACACTGTTGGTAAAAAGGCTTCACAGTGTTAAAACAAAACACGAGCATTGCCTTATGCATTTGCTTTACTAACACAAATCGTACTTTACTCTATTATATTTTTCTCAAAATTACTAAACAAATTATTAAAAATTACAGTAGCCAGTTTTATTATGAATTTTAGTTTCTTTTAATAACACGATCAAATATTTTACATTTCAATTGCATGTATTAACTTGTATTCCGTTTTAAAATTCTTAATTTAAGTATAAACATAGCAAATTAAGCTTTAACCTTAGTTAATTTTTATGCAACATTTTTCCTAATATAAGATAATTTTATCTCTTTTTCGCGATTTTTTTAAACACATAATTTCGTTGCTTTCTTATACTGAGAAAAAAGTAATAGTAAATTTGAAAACAATTTATATCCATTTGAGGATATCTTTGAAGAGTGACAAATTTTACTATTAAAAATAGTAAAAATGATAAATATTAAAGCAATTTGTAGTACATTTGTACTAACATTTATTATATGACTTTTAAATTTTACTATTATTAACAATAGGAATAATTACTTTTCCAATATATCCTCAAATTGATACAAAAAATAGTAATTTGTGATATATCTTTTTTCTCAGTGTATACGGGAAACTTTTTATGGTTAAATGTGATACTTATACCAAAGATTAAGCTGAAGAATCGAGCAAAAAATGGTAAAGACTGAGCGAGTATTTGATTGAAAACCTTTTAATTTTTAAGCTTTTCTAAGATGCGTCGTTTTAATGAATTCGCCTACGGGTCATGACGTACAGGAACATTTTCTTTATCGATCGATGTCCGCCTCTATATACACTTCGGAGGATGCGCTTTAGAGAATTGTGGCGGATTAGATGATGATTCTTTGTCCGCAATATATAAAGCCTAATTTTTTTTTTAATATAAAATGTAATTTGTATTAATATGAAAAACCTTTTAAAACTTAAGTAATGACAAAAATGTTATGATATTTTATTTAAAAATACAAAGAATTAGAATAACTTTCGATTTATATTATTTTAATAATATAAATTGTTAAAAGTTTAAAATCCAATTGGACATCGTGTGCAAAATGGCCCAAGTCTTCACACTGAAGTTAGGGGAAATAATTTTCAGTCAAAAAGATAAATAGCTAATGATATCTAATACTAATAATTATTTTACAGAGTACAAGTAGTTTTTTTAATAAGGCTGTGTTGCGACAGGCAACACAATTCATTAAATTTAACTTTAAACTCGAATTTCATATTTTTAACCATGACGTTCTTTTGTAATAAAATTTGAGTTACAGTTATATTTTAATAGCGTATCGCATCTGCGTAATTATTTTTGGATGAATACTCGACATCCGAGCAATAACTTCAGTCATTTTCGACATATTCTCTTAAAATGTCATTAGATCGTGCTAAGGCTCATTCCGGTTTGATCTGGGTACAGATCAGCACAATTACACAATACAGCGAAGCCTAGGTAGCTTCCTGGTTGATAGCACGTAATAATCATAATGTGGGTCCAGCATTTATTAAAGGATTTGATGAAATTTATGATGCTTGTCAAACACGATTCTTAGATTACTTAAGTATACTTACGAATCAGTAAATAAAACGCGAAAAAGAATACACGTGATTCTTGCAAATCACGCTGTTATACGTTGATACGCCGTTAAGATTTCTAATCATGAGATATTTTCCAGTTACTTTCGTGAAATACGATTTACAATTATGGGAATCACTAATTCATCTGTAATATTGAATAATTACAACTTGCTTTTTCATTCATGAGTTTTCAATGTTATTAATTTAATTTAAATACAAGCAATAAAATATTTAGTTGGTATTGGAAAATTTACTAAAGTTACCAAAACTACTTTATTATATTTTGAAGATATTAAGAACAACAGGCTTGAAAAATGACGTAGATCTGGAATATATGTTACCATATAAATACTGGCCAGGTTTACCTGATAAACTCGACTCTAATGTAAGGAAGTATAATGGCATTCTGAAAGTTTACACCTGAGCTCGATTGGTCTGATTATCAAATATCAGTATATTGAAATTATAAAAAAAAGAATCATATACATCGTTTTAAACACAAAATAAAAACAAACTATACATATGTAAATCGAATAACCGTTGTTTACTTCATAACAATGTTCTTCCATACTAAATGTCTTTCAAAATGTTAAATTATCAAAATTTATATATTTTACACTACTTCTTTTGCATAAATCTTTTATTACTGTAGTATTTGTTACGAATATACCACGCATGAAAGTAACTTATTAACTTCAGTATAATGTAATTTCCTTATTTACTTATTTTCGTTAATGAAACTGCTGTAAAATAAAGTGATCGAAAAGCGATGCAGCGAGACAAAAGAAAGGAAATAAACAAGATGAAAATATTTGTTCAGGGCAAAATGAACGTTGTCGTGATCTAGGCGAAATACTTCATCGTGGTTCATTGGCAATTTGGTTACGATAAGGAAATGAAATTATAGCAATTAGCCAAGCAACTATTAGCGTTGCAGCTATTTGGCGTGCCATTAAGCTGTGCCGGGATATAGACGAAAGAGTCGGAGGCGCACGGGCGCGTGCTCATGCGTGAGCGCGTACACATAGATTCAGCTCCATTAAATCATAACGGGCTCACAATATAAGGCTAGCTAGGCTCGTCATCTCTTCTCGTCCCGTTGTAGATCTGACCTATATATACACCTAAACCTATATTGCATTTTGTCTTGCCGTCGTTACTTATCATTTTTACATCTTACCAAACATTAAAACGTTTCATTTGTCAACAATTGCTTCTATAATACAGTTAGTAACAATTGCTCTTAATAAATACTTAAAATAATAGAAAATATTTTTCTATGAACAACTTTTATAAATTATTCGGTTAATATACAAAATTAATCTTTTTATTAATACTGCAAAGGATGCTTTATGTATAAAATTAAAATTAATTTCAGTTTAATTTTTATATTAATTAAATTATATGTTGTTCAGAAACTGAATTAAATATTTCCGATTGATTGTTAATTAAAAAGAATACAAATCTTGATCAATAGTGATTCTATGCAAAGATAACATGTAAAAAAATCTCGAAATTTATATATCATAAGTATCTACATGTCGTATGTTTATATTTCTTCAAGGTATACTGAATGATTTTTATAATATTAAGTGTCGATTGTCTGATACTCTGTTCATTGATATTATTCCCCGTTTATGCTTTGTTCAAGTATGTTTTCAACTAAATAAACATTAAATTTGTGCTGAACACTTTTATAGGTAAGTTTTCAAAATAAATGTTCAAATTTATTCATAATGCATCTTTAAAGTCCTCAGAAAAAAGAATTAATAATTAATTTAAATATATTAATATAAAAGATGTTTATGAATATTAATGAACTTATGATAATTAATGACTATAATGAATATAAAATGGAAATAATGCAAAAATGATTAATTTACAATTTTAATGCAATTGCTACTATAACGGGAAACTCTTTGTTCAATATTTTTAGTGAAGTGTACATAAAGTATACTACTATAAAATGAATGAGAAAATGTTTGCTTTATTTTATAATGACAAAATAACAGTTAATAAAATTTATTTACTATATTTGACAGTTTTATACCTTCTTTTTTATTTAAACACTTTCCTTAACTATTTATTTTTCATGCCTATTATAATATATGAAATAAAAGATAATTAAATATTTAATTGTTGGATTAAAGTGGTGGTTATAATTAAACACGTTATCTTAGTAAATTGTTGACAATTGAAGATCGAGACTTGTGCAGATATAATTGCAATTTCTATCTAATTTTTTATACATAAATGATGTACTTTGATAACAAAGACTACGATTGTGTATACACTTCTAATTTTCTTTTTTGATTTAATAGAAATTATATAGTTCTGAGAAAAGTTAAATTAGTGCAGTCTATATAGAATTATCAATAATGTCATTAAAAATTTAGTCAGATTATAATAGAATTCGTTATTATTAATTAAATGTGACTGTATTTTATTAATAAAGTATTTATAATATATGTTTTGCCTGTAAATTCAGAATTGCTAGAATTAATAGTAGTATACAATTCCAAATAACAGCAATTTTAAATATTAGTACTGTTGTAAAATGGAAATGAACCAATATTTAACTAGTAGTGAGCCAGTACTAAATATGTAATGGTTAGCCGTTGGTCCGTATTTCAGCCTCCTTTGTTATCCCAGCACTGTCACGGTACTGGTATATAAATTTATCAGTGTAAAATTTTTATATAGACTAAAGTCGTGGTCATACACTGAGAAAATTTATATAGTAACTGGCGGACGAGTGTGCACATATGACAGAATTTATCAAATAATATAATAAATTATATTACATATATGATAATTTTAATTATATTTATTGATAAATCCTATCATAAGTACACATCCGTCCGCCGGCTATTAATACACTCAAAAAGAAATAAGCGAAATATTTCCAAAATTTATAATAATATTACCATACTTTACGAGAACGTTGTCCTTATTCGGCTTTATTGACCTATATACCACTTCGTTTAAAAACAAATGACATAAATCTAATTACATATCCTATACTTATATCACGTTTTTTAACATTTTTTCATTACTTTTCTTGTACAGTACAATTTTACATGTATTCCCGCGCTAGGACCGGCTTACCATAAGTATGATAATATTTCGATTCTTTTTTTTTTCTTTGTAATATAGTAAGCTTTATTATATAATTTTTCTCAGTGTAGTTAGTCGGTACCGGACAACTACCGATTCTGTCGTACTCTGACAATCAATCAGTATATGACCAGGTATTAGCTGTTTATAAATCTGCACTGGCTAACAACTGGGCCATACTTTAATCATTATCATTCCAGTACTGTCATAATAATGCACCTGCATTAGGCAGTTTCCACTTGAGTAATTAAAATCCACTAACTTTTATACACTTATTATTTTTTAGTTAATTGAATTGTTTACTATTGTTAACTTCGAAAGTGCCTACTTTTGGAAAATACATTTCTTTGCCGTCACCGAATATCGATACGGAGGGATTTCAAAAATAAATCAATTAACTTTGTTTTAAGATTTTGCACGAAAAAAACAAAACAAATTTTTAGTTAATTTACAAACAACTTATATATAAGATGACACACATAATTCATTAAATAACAAACGGTCGTCTACCACTTGGTTGCGTATGAAAGATCTGAAACGGAAAGATTTGCGAGGACCGCTGAATAAGGCGCGGTTGAAAACCGAAGAGATTTGTCGCGACCGCCAAAACGATCTCTCGTCGTAGTATCAAAGTTGCCATAAACGACTTGTGTGCGGCACCATGCCTCATGAATAATTAGCTCGCTTAGCAGCATATGCAAGCTAAAAGCACAACTTAACACGTAACATTAGTACAATTCTCCGCCTCTCCTACCCGTCATCTTCTTATCAACCTACTTGAACCGATTTCGTCTCATTGCCGCTAATGTCGCGAGCTGTACAACGTGGTTAATCAAATTGATATCGGGCGCGCTCGCGGGCTCGTGTAGTTCTAGCCCGTTGTCTTGTCGTGGCGCGTAGTGGGGGCCGAGGATCACATCTCGGCGTACGTCTTGTCGCATGCCTAGGTGAATGTTTATTTAGTCCAAAGAGGATATCAGGGGTTTTCGGACGCAAACCTATTCAATCGATGTCGGTCGGCGGTTTCGTTTCCATCCCGAACGCGATGGCACCAGCGTGTTCCAGTTTCGCCACCGACTAAGGATGGTGACATCCGCGGCCCCGACAGCGAAATCACCAAACGCCCGAATGAAATGAAAGGTGCGCGACTGGACGCTACTCTTTATCGCCTACGGTTGTTTTTTTTTTTAAAAAAATAAGGTCGATTATATTGATAAATACCACCAAGGCAACGAAAAAAAGTCTGCGAGGAAAGATGCGAAGGGATATTCAGTAGTCGGCGAGCCTACAAGCAGTGCGAAATTGATCGCGATTCGTCGCGAGATTGAGACACGACATGAATGACACCAAGAACTCGAAAAATGCGAACAACGCGAGCGAGAAGAATGGGCCGGAAAGTGTGAATTTGCTGAGGGTACCGTCGACGCCACCAACGACCCCAACGACGCTCGCGCGCGAACTCGAGGACGTGGTGCGAGATCTGCCCATTACCGACGACACGTCCTGCGGGATATGGTGCCTACGCGGACCCACATTGCAGAGATTCGCCAATAAAAAAGCTTACGTTTTTTTGTACGGAGTTTTAGGTTGTATTTTTTCCGCGAGTTACGCGTATTTTAATGGCACCATTACGACGATCGAGAAGAGGTTTAAAATACCATCCAAGACCACCGGTGAGTTCTTACCTTCTAGACCAACATGTTGAATTGTTCCTTCCTCATGGGAATTGTTTGCGCGGGTTATCATGGAAGTTGAAACTCATTGGATTTTAGATTCGTCAACTTTGTTTGTTTAAAAGATGATCGCGGAGTCTAAAATTATGTGTTAACGGATAAAATTGTATAGTATAACATGTGCAGCAAGGGTGATTTAATTTCAGACGGGTATGCACTTGTGGTAGAATTTATACAACAAATATATTAAATTATTTTATATATATGGTACTTTCAACTATGTTTAATAATAAATTCTATCATAAGTACTTACCTGCCTGATAAACTGTTATACTATAAACTAAACTGTTATACTATATATTAAAATAGTTTACACCTTAAGGCATACATACAAATAAGTTTTATTTGAGATCAATGTTAAGTGCGATATGATTAGATATAGTTAACATTTTACGATACACGTATTTTTTATTATGTAAAGATTTTAATTCAAAAAAAAATTGCTCGTATATCATATTACTTTATTTTAATAATATAAGGTAAATAAAAGTTTAAATGCGTGGATCGAGTAAACATTTTGAAAAATATTTAACCCATCTTATACATAAGAATCAAAATATCGATTTATTCTGCTTTCAAAATATTTTAATATTTATTTTGTTTCAATATTCATATATATTATTTTGACGTATTCATTATTAAATATACAAATAGTAATATTGATATTTAAATATAGTACGTGTAATAGTCGGTAAAAATGTATATATCGGTTAATCTAATGCTTATTGATAATTTCGTTAAACTCTGAAATATTTTTAGGAATTTTGTTTTCTTCATACATTATCATTTGCGTTTATCAAATAGTTTTTCTAAAATCAAGGTTATTTTACGCTAATATTGACAGATTGTGATTATTTTTATATAGTTTGCAACTATCGTATTAGATCCTACGAATTTTAGTAACAAAATTATATCATTGTACAGGTATCATCACTGTAGGAAATGATATATCGCAATTATTTGTTTCTGTGGTTCTTTCTTATTACGTTGGACGAGGACACCGGCCAAGATGGATTGCGATTGGAATTTACAGTGTAAGTTGTATTCATTTTTCTTTTTACATCTTAAAATTATTTACTATTAAATTAAATTTTTATTAATTATAATATTATGGTTTTTTATTCAAGAAAATTAGATATAGTTAAAATAAGTAGACATTTATATTTAAGCAAATATTGTATTCCAAATAACGTAATACAATCTTCAACTTAATTACAATAAGTATATATTACAAAATATATTATCTCTGAATGCAACAAAAATTAATCTTGTATACTTTTAGTTTAATTAAAAATATTCTTTCATAATATTTATATTATAGTTATCCTTATAAGTATTATGAAAAGTATCATTGAATTCTCTTATTAATTAAAATTAAATGATAATCATTTACGTACAAAGTAAATAAATAACAAATAGATCCACAAATATCATTTTCAACTTCTATATATCTTTAGTTTAAATTATAATTTAACGTTTACGACTTACATGTCTCGAGTAAAAAAAAATTGTATATTTACATGTGCGACTGAAAAATAATTTAATTGTGCCTTATAATTCTCCAAGTTATGATGGAAATGCCATGTTAAGATTAGTGCAAAAATGACGATTTGTAATGGACACAGTCGTTCGTTCGTTTCGTCTCGCCAGTACTTAATTAAATTACAGGGCACTGAAATCGTACCTACACTCATTCACAAGACTAGCGAATATGCTGCCTAGCCTCACGTCACTGTAAGTTTCATTCATTACACAGCGAAGAGGTGACCGTGTGGCGTACTTTCTTGCAATTATAGATATGCGTGTCACTAGTGTTACCAGCTGATCGTTTTCAATTCACAAATTTTATAATTAAAATATCAGCTGAATCTCGTAACGCAATAAACACCAATCGGCACATGCATTTTTTAATTAAATGTCAATAATCAATTATTACACTAAGTTTTTAAAGAATACAGTTCTTCTTAATAACTCTGTTTTACGTTTAACAAGTTACGGATTATTTCTTTATACTTATGTTTAACCTTTCTCTTATTTACACTAATTATCTAGTCATAGATTTAATGTCATCATTTATTAAGACACTTGCAATAAAACTGCACATTTTCATAATTATTTTTACGTAAAAAATTCAGTAGTGATACAGTTTTATAATTCGTATGAGTGATTTATCTTGCCTTCAATGTTTGCCATATTTAACTGATATAATCATTGTCTTGGCTATACGTATATATGAAGATGACAATAAGCTCGCTAGGTAAATATTTAAGCAAACTGTGGAAATGACACGAATGGAAGAAAGATTTTTATATGTGATAATTTTATTGAAGGAAAATTTCAATCTCAAAATTATCTTCTTATGCCGAACTATTAAGAAACTTATGCGAGATAAATTAGAAATTTAAAAGTACTGACTGTTATATATTCGCACAAAATTAATTCATTTATTTCGACTTCGGTGTTATCCATGAATAAAAATTTTCAAATTTTATTAGCGTAATCGTGATAATATCGTGATATAAGCATTTTTTTTTTTTTAATAAAACAGTTTCCTTATCTTTGCATAATGCCTGAATATATTTTTTATTATTTGTCAATAATAATTATTGAATTAATCCTGATTTAAACAAGGTATTGTTACCTTTTTGATTGCGGAATGATATTTTTCCCATATCATTGTTATGATTAATCATAAAGATTAAAACTTTTATTATAGTTACCCAGAGGTTAATGAATGGAAAAAATATATGCTAGTATTTTTAAACAGCTTTAACCTTCGATTAATAATATCAAATGATGTAATAATATCTCCAGAAATGAATAATAATAATGCACAATATATTTTCCACAATTGCAGGTAGTTCTTTTCTGTTGTTTAACAATGTTACCACATTTTTTGTATGGGCCTGGTCAGGATGCTTTGTTGCTCACAAAAGAGTATGGCGCGAAAGCTCCGAATACCACAAATGCATCAGTGATACCAGAAAAGATGAAGAAATTTTTATGCAAAATGGATAATAACCAAACGATAGATTGTGAAGAAGCTGATGGCAATTTTGCCCCGCAAGTTTTACTTTTTATAGCACAATTGGTTTCTGGAGTTGGAGGATCTCTTTACTATACGCTTGGAGTTTCTTATATGGATGATAATATTCAAAAGTCAAAAACACCAGCTTTGATCAGTTTCTCGTATTTCCTTAGAATGTTGGGCCCCGCTATTGGTTATGGTTTAGCTTCCTTTGCCTTGAAGTTTTACATTAGTCCAACTTTAACACCAACTATCACTACTCAAGATCCAAGGTACTATATCGCATGTAATAAAATTTCTATTAGTGTCGCATTAACTGCAAATGGTGGATTGTAGAATTTGAACATATCTCTAATATCAATTGATATTTCTGAATGCTTTATGTTAATTCTTGGTATACTATAAAAACCTGTTTTTACAATTTTTATAAATTTATTCAGATAGCATGTTTATGTTTGCCGAAAAGTTGGTTTGAAAACAATATTTTCAAAATACATCAACTTTATTTTTGGGAAAGCTAAATGTTTAACATATTAATATTATAATATTATGTAAAATAAAAATCAAGTATTAAAATAAATATTGAATATTCAAGAATCGTTATGAATTTTGTTTTTTTTTTATAATAAAAATATAAAATATATCAGTTTAGTTCTAAAGAAAAATTAACTGTTATTCAAAATTTATAAAACTTCAATTAATTCTGTATTGCAGATGGTTAGGGGCTTGGTGGTTAGGCTGGATAATCCTTGCGATTCTCCTCTTCATATTCGCTAGTCTGATAGCTTTATTCCCGAAAACATTACCCCGAGCAGCGGCTAGAAAAGTTTTGGCACTCGAACGAAACAAATCAACATCAAGTATTAAAGATGCCAGTCAAGAACAGGAATTGCCAACTTCTTTAAATGATATGCTGCACACCTTCAAACGACTCGTGACCAACACCACGCTCATGTGCAATAATTTAGCAGCCGTTTTCTATTTCCTTGGATATATGCCATACTGGATTTTTATGCCCAAATATATCGAGACCCAGTACAAACAATCTGCCTCTGTTTCTTCTCTAATTACAGGCACGGTTGGTTTGGTTTTCAGTGCATTTGGAATTTTGCTCTCCGGGCTAATTATTTCGAAATACAAGCCAAAAGCAAGATATTTGGCAGCTTGGAATGTGATGGTGGGAGCAATATCAGTGATGGGAATGATATCGTATGCATTTTTGGGATGCCCAGCCAATGACAATCAAATTATGGTACAAAGTGACGGATCGCTGAAGACTCAGTTACCATGTAACGAACACTGCCACTGTGACTACGTTACATATAATCCAGTTTGCTCTGAAAGTGGTCAGACATTTATTTCCGCTTGCCATGCTGGATGCATCAATTTACAGGTGCGTAATAAAAGAAGTTAAATAATCGATAATAATGAAAAATACGTTTTTGCATAGGAGGCAAGCTCTTAACGATAGATAGGTGGAAAGTGGAAAGAAATAATATTCTACAAAGATAAACACATTATCAATTAATTGTATGTGTATTAAATCTATTAATTTTCTATGAAAAATCTAAATAATTTTGTAGGTGTATAATTTGATACGATAAATTACTAAAAATTGGTAACCTTGAGTAATATTTTTAATAATAATATTGTCAGAAAGAGTATTAATAATTAAGATATATCTGCTATGTTTATGATCAAATTCATTTTATAAACTAAAAGGTACATTTCTGTCGAGCATTAAATACGTCGTTAAAAACTTATCGAACTTTTTTTTTTTTTATTACTTTACAATTATTCAATATTATGTGTAATAAATTCAATGGGCTTCTCTGAAATATATTAATCAGCATATACTGATGTTAAGTAGTTTTAAATTTTAATTAATTAATTTATAATTTACTATAACAAAATGAATTAATATCATTATTAATTCATAATCAAATTCAATGTTAATTCATAATCAAATTTAGTTACTTTAGTTTTTAATTACTTAATTTTAATATCAACATTTTAACAATTATATACATATATTATAAATTTAATTTCATTATAATTTTTGAATTCATAAATGGTCATTGTAATACTGACACAAAATTTACTGAGTAATCCAATAATGGTAATTACTAAATTAAACATTAAAATGTAAAAATAGTAAATTCTTGTTTTGTTTAATATTCCAGTCATTCAAATATCATTATGAATTCCTTAGGCTTTATTAATTTATTTTTTCAATCGGATAATTGAATAATGAAACTTTTTATTGTTTTGTTTTAAATTAATTATTAAACATAAAATGATAAAATAACAGTTAATATTTTGTTTCAGGTAAACAATAACGGAAGCAAAACGTATACAGACTGCAGTTGCGTGAAGCCAATGGGCTCTTCAATACTATCACGAGCTTTTAATAATGATAGTGATTATGATAGTATCCATACAACGATGTCGCTTTTCGACAAGAAAACTACCAGTTTAGCTCAGATGTTAGGCACTGCTGTCCCTGGTTCCTGTAAAGTAGACTGTGTAAACAAATTTTATATATTTTTAGCAGTCGTGTGTTTATTAAAGTTTAGCGGTGCCACCGGAAGAGCTTCAAACTTTTTGGTTTCTGTAAGATGCGTAGACGAAAAGGACAAGACAGTAGCTATGGGTTTTGGATTAACAATTATGAGCCTTTTTGCTTTCATACCTTCTCCGATCTTATTCGGTTACATTTTAGGTATTGTATTTTTACTAAATTATTCATTATTGTCAATTTATCATTTACAGTTCTACCACTTTTAGTAAAATATTAATATTTTAATTTAAATTTAATAATTTAAAAAAAATTATTACATTATATCAATTACAGATAAGACTTGTCTTGTTTGGGGTAAAACTTGCTCTGGAACTGGAAATTGTTGGTTATACAATGGTGAAACTCTTAGGTATTTACTAAATTTCACGGCAGCAAGTAAGTACACTTCGTATTTCTTAATACGGATAAAATTTAATTTTGAGAAAACAGTGTGGTCTACCTATCTGTTGTCTAGCTATTAAAAAAAAAAATGTTACATTTAAAATAATATTATTTTTATAATGAGTTAATATTTTTACAGTGAGAAAAATTTAAGATTATTTTTTACCATAAAATTTAGAACTGAAATCTTTTACTTAAGAAAAAGTAAGAAAAGAATTTAAGAAAAATTGTACTAAGTAAAATTAATAATATAGATACGTACTTTTTAATTATATGCGGATTTTCGTGAATTTCTTCTCATGTACAATAACTGTAATTTATACATTTTCTTAATATCTTCAGCATTTGCATCGATGGGTACAATATGTGACGTAGGAGTATGGTATTATGTCAAAGATGTGAAGATATTTGAAGAAGAAGTTGAACTTGAGGATATCGCAGAAGAACCGGGCGAGACTTTGTAAAAAACTTGAACTTTATAGAAGTTTAAACAATTGTATTACTTCCAGTTGGAAGAATTTGAAAGCATTTTAAAAATGCACTACGTGATTTATTACAATTGTGAAGGTGGACAAATAAAAAGCGAAGAAGAATCAAGACTTTAAAAGTACCTTAATAATTATGTCCGATAGTGTTATGACATGAACGCGATATTAGGGACAAAAAATGTGTTTTAATTCATGATACATTTTCTCATTGCGAAAAAGATTTATTATAACATGTAAGTAATTTAATTTTGCAAAAGAAAAATAGAAAGAATTGAAGTGAATTAAAATTTCAAGTAAAGTACAAACTGTACAATTTACAATTTTTTACTGTACGTATTAATCATACACTTTTGTCACTTTTAATATTCATTATTCCATTTAATATGTAATTTTACGGGCATTATAGATGTGTAATAAAAACGATTGTATGAAAAATAATGTAAATTTAAATTCAAGAATTATTTCATAAGATGAATAATTTATCAAATTTTTAAAATTGTAGTTTGTAATCCATTTATCGATTATCGTATATTTAATATGTAAAATTAAAATTGTAGATACAAATATTTTGAAATATATGATAAATCAATCTAGAAATAATGCTTCTCACTGTAATTTTCAATTTCATTTTATAAAGTAAAACTATGCTCTTTACTTATTGAAGCTGTTTGATTTTGTATTACTAATTTAAATTATTATGACAATTTTAATACACATATTTATACATTATGTCATACTTTTCTGCTATCATTTTTTAATAAGTAAGTATTCCTTCTTAAAAAGTAAAACTTAACGTTAATTTGAAATTGTTGTTAGAAGTGCGCGTGAAGTGCATCCATGCAAGTGCAAATAAAGAAATTATTTGTTCGATTACATGGAATAAATTTTTCAAGCATTAAAAATTGCATTAAAAAAGAATTTATTGTAAATATTAGTATGAAAACATAGTTATAAATATATATTATTTGTTATGAATTTTACAATACATTATTCGATTACACCTCTTATAAAATAAGATCTCACTACTGAAGATAATCTTCAAAGATCTTTGGGATATTAGAATATCATAAAAAGATATTGTACTGGTATATTTCTAAGATATTTGTTATTAGGGTACATACACAACATTGATAAATATTACCAAATGATTTATTAACAAATTTTTGTATTTATTCAAATATGTAATTATTATAATGTTATGTCATTCTTAATATAGGTACTCATTGTGGATATGTACAATATTTATGCTTAAATTTGCTGTATAAAATATTATAAGTAATCAATACATTAAATTCTAATAAAAAAATTAAATTGAAGCCATATATAATCTAAAACTTTAATTTTAAATGTAATTACTAAGCAGCTACAATTTATTTGTTTTGGATTTTCTAAGCGTAAATAATATTAATATTTATACAATTATTAATTTTATGAATTATAATAAAAAAAATTAATTAATAATGAAAAAAAGTAATTAAAAGTATTTGCCAAGCCCTGTAAGTCTGGTAGATAAATAGTCGAGAAGTGCAAACCAAACCTATTACAATGAGAGCGCAGAAAGTTCGAGGAACAAGTCACAAAAAAGGTGACTTTATCTTTTTTTCTTATAATCTATTTTAAGATTTATTTATTTAGTGGGAGCAACTCCACTGGGATGTACAAGATCGTATATTTTATATGTATTTTTTCATTATGATACTATACTCTGATACTTAGTGAAAAAAAAATTGTTCGGTGGTAGCTTTTATTTTGGAATTCTTACTATTTGAAATTGACAAACTTATATATACATAATATAAATCTATAAATATATTAATATATCTTCAATATTTTTATTATTATTGATATAATTATTAATCAATATTTTTTAATATTTTTATATTATTTTTTTTATGTATTGCTCGAGACTCTTCTTAAATATTACTTGTATAGTATTTAGGTTTAATTTTATTCTCTCTGATTTATTATCGGATAGAAAATAATATTATAAACGTATGAAGAAGAACTATTGAGATTATAATATAAACATATTAATCCGTATATTCTAAATATTGTATTATAACAATAGATTCACGAAAAGTAAAAATACCACTAACACTTTTTGTGGTAAGATTAATTATAAGTATACTAATTTACTGGCAAATGTGTTTAATTTTTGAAACGGTGGAATAATTTAAAAAGGAAAATAGTATCTAACTGACTTTACAGATCAGTTGTAATTGGACTGTTTTTAGAATGACTTTCAGAAGTACTAATAGAAGTTTTGGAATTTAAACTTTCTTTAGAATCACGTCTTCTCGGTGAATGTCGGATATTACTATCTGAAATATTTTGTAAACTTCCAAATCCAGACGACTCTTGATCTCTCGATGGTGGTCTGACTAAGTTTTCTGTTAACATACGCAGAGTTTTTTCCATATCTAGTGGAACTCTCATTTCATCCATTGACCTCATAATTAATTTAGCTTCTTCTATTCTACTTCGATTCAAACTGCTGTCGTACTGACACATTATAATAGAGTCATGTGATTTATCGAACGATATTTTCGATTTACTACAATCACTTCCATAACTTTCAACAATAGGTATTCCAACTTCATTGAAATCACCTTGAGATTTGCTTAATTCTGAAAACTTCATTAATTTTGAATCTTCCAGACTTGATGCTTGGTCATCATTTGTCATCATTTTATATCTCCTTGCATTTCGCGGATCTTCATAATTATCTGGATTTGGGAAAGATTGCTGCTTTTTATTTGGATTGTTATCTCCTTGACTGGGTATTCGTTTACGCGATCTTGGTCCGTAATTGCACAAATCACTCTCAGTATCCGAATCAAGTTCAAGAGGTTTGTAAGAAATTTTAGATCCTGGACTCTTACCGAATACATTGCTCTCGTCACTAGAAGTATCTAAATCTTCTTTAGAAATTTTGCTTTTTGATAAAGTAGTACAAAGAGAGCTTGGATATTCCTTAGGAAGGGAAACGGTTCTACTTCCACTAACTTCTACGGAGTCCTGATTTAAAGGTGGACTTTTTACGGCGTTATCTTTTTCGACTTTAGGTTCTTCAGGAATTAGTTGCTCTGAAAAAGTTGCTTCCGGCTCTCTACTCACTTCGCTAGTAACTAAAATATATTTCAATATTAACATAAAGAAAAACAAATTAAAAAAGAATAAAAAAATCCTCTTTACTAACAATCCTAATAATTTTTCTTCATTTTTTCTCTTCGTGTAGTGATAAAAATAATAATTTGATACAAGGGTGTTCATTTAATAAAAATTATTTCTTAATTACCATTGGAATTTTCATTTGCAGTTTCAGTTGGTGAATGAAGCAGTGGCTGCGATTGAATTTGTGTAACTTCTTTAAGTTCTTCTCCTTGATCTTCTTCGTCATCAAATTCATAAAGTTGTAAATTTTTACTTAGAAAGTAGACAGCTGCTTTAAGTATAGCTCCAAGTAATAGGAAAAATGCGGTTATGAAACATAAATAGCCCCCATAATTGTCTGAATGAAAGTGGCACATATGTTTATCCATGCCCCAGTGTTTGCACGTAGAATCGGCAAAGACTTTATAAATTAGTTTGCCAGGTATTTGAATAAAGAAGGCCATCCAAATCATCCAAAATGCAATTGTAAGAGCTTTGTCTTGGACTTTAGAGCTTCTTAGATTTATTAAGAAATCACTGACTATGCTTGAAGCTATTAAGGAGTATGCCAATATGGTAAAAATCTGTCGAATTGAAAATAATATAGAAAAAAATAAGGTTTCTTTTTGTTACAATTTTATAAATGACAGTAGAAAAGAATATGTATATATATATAATATATTCTTACTCCAAACATTATCCAACCGGGCTGACAGTTACGAAATTCACAGGCACCTTCAGTTGCTTTAAAATTTACATTTCCTGTCATATCTCCAATACAAGTACATCGGTCATACGATTTGATACCATTATCGATGTTTGCAACAGTACACCCTGCGTAACAGGCGCTATAAAAAGTGAATATACCACTGTCATCGCAAACCGGACGAAAATCAGCATCTTTAATACACCGACAGTCCTGATTACAGTATTTGATAAGTTCGAAGCTGAAAAATGCGTTAAACATTTTTATGTCTGTTAAACAACTGTTCGCGTCAAAACAAGTTCTTCTTTAGAAAATTTTGTACTATTAAATAAAAGACTGAATTATAGGAAATATACATTTACAAGAGTGTTACGTTGTTTTCAAACATAAATTAATGTAAACTTACTCGCCATATTTATCACCAACTATAGGATACTTTTTGCAATCATTAAAAGCAAGCGTAAAGATAATAATACCAGTCAACAAAATAACTACGAAGTTGCAGCCAGTTAAAAAATTAGCTTTAGGTCTTATTTTGGCTATAATTAAACCGGAAACTATTACGGTTATCCCCGTCATTAAAGGTTTCAATATATCTGAAAATTAAAGGTATTATATTACTAATTTTACAATAAATATATTTGTTCGTACAAAATAATATTATTCCGCGTACTTGTTACAGCTCTGGATGTAATAGGATCGTTAAATCCCAATAGTAAGCCATTTGGTCTTGGAATATGAAATTTTGATTCCAAATATAAATTTTCATTTAAAAAGAAATTGTACATAGCCATTGCACATAGTGAAGCAGATGCGACGTTAAACAATAGTATTTTATTTGTTAAAATTCTTAACATAGATGGTAGAAATAGCGTACTATCAATTTTATTTGATGGTGGATTGTAATTTTTACGTTTGCTTCCAGAATCATTTAGAATTTCACCAGCCGCCTGTTGAATTATCTTAAATTATAAAAAATTAAACTTACACATTAATAATTAAATAATACATGCTAATAATATGTCTTATTAAACCAGTATAATCTTTTATTAGGTTAATTGAAATTAAATCTATACTTGAATTCAATATATCACCTCAGAAACTAATCGTCTTGGAAATATTGCTAAAAGTAATGCTGGAATTGCCAATAATACCGCTAAAATTGGCCACCCAAGCCACCAAGCTCCGATTTGTTCCCGGTAGGATTCTACAGGATTAAAATTATCGGCATCTATTCTGAAAACATTAAATTTTATGATAAAAACGCAATTATACTGCTTATACTATCTGTGTACTAATTTATAAAAATGTTTTTGTAATTTTAAATGTTAAAGAAGTATTATAATTATAATAACATATAACATAAATATTTTTATTTTTTTACAATTGACCTCTATTTTAACAAAACATAATAATAAACGTAATAACTTCATTTAATATTTGATTAATTTTAAATTATTTACCTAAGAAATGACCAAGCAAGTAAGGAACCAAGTAACAATCCCAAAATCTTCGCTGCTATAATTAAACCCAATAATGGAGGGACATTTTTCCTTTTTGTATTATCATCCAAATAAGATACACCTAAAGCATAATATGCAACATTTCCCAATCCCGACAAAATTTGTGCTACACCATAAAGGAATAATATGAAATAGCAAGTATCGTTATCGTCTGTAATTATTCTAGCTGATCCTTCTTTTATACACTTTTCTGGACTATCTTCTGAAAAGGTAAATAATCAATTAGTACACCGAGAGAAAAATTTAAAAAAAATTGTTATTTTCCGTTGTAATTTAAGGACAGGATAGACAACAAGGTTGCAAAACGTACAATAAAAAATTGTACATTGTATTCAAACATTTGTAAAAATAAAGTGAAAAATCATAATATTTACGTGTTTTATGAACACATTTTATAATTTTTTATTGTAACTTTTTGGCTTTATCCACTATGTCCTCAAATTACAAAAAAAAGATTACATTACAAATTTTTCTCTCAGTGTATAAGAATAGTTCAGAGCAATGGTATTTTTATTGAACAATGTAAGTTAATTGTAATTCAGATAAGATAACTACGTTTAAAATTAGGACGTTCGGTTAAGAAATAAATACAAATACAATTTGTCGACTTTTTACATCCATTTTGTAACTTAGAAAGATTTTATTAATGAATTGTCTGCAATATTATATTTATAGGTTGCTTTTCTTTAGTACAAATAAAACATGAATGACTATGAATGAAAATCCAAAAGACGATTGTAGTCATATCAAATTCAACAATTACAATTTCGAAGAACGCACCATATATAGAGATAAATATTTATAATCTTATATATGAATGTTGGCTTTTCTTACACGTATATGGCTATGTATATTTCATTTTAAGTTTATATCATAAGTAAAAATGATGTATTTAATTCTATCAAATAATGTATAAAATGTTATTAAATTATTATAATATAATTTTATTAATAATATTATGCAATTTATTTTATTAATTAAGTTTTTCATTTTGTTTGGAAATGTATCATCTTACCTGCGTAAATTGACAAGTGAGTCACATTAGAATCAATAGGTTCTTCAATAGTTCTATTTGGATGAGTAAACTGCGGTATTATGAACGTTAAAAAACATATTGACTGCAAGAGAACGAGAGCACCTGTCCATGATGCTCTATGTATTTTGTCACCCCAATACGCAATAGCTAAACCCCCCAAAAAGGTGGCTATGTGAAATATACCTAATACCCATTCTAAAAGTTAATGGGAAAATTATTGTAATTTGCCTTAAAATTTTATAAAATTAAAAATTCAAATATAATTCTATGGAATCTAAACGAACCCATGGTATAATGATTTATGACAAATCTTCGTGAAACTGCTGAATTTGTGATAAGTAAATAGTTTTGTGCAGCGGCTTGCAGTACACCGATTAAACATAGTATCGTCAAATATACTGGGCGCGTAGCATATTTGGTCAATCTTGGACATTGCAATTGTTTACACCCACAGTCTACAGCGTCGTCTGAAATTAAATTTACAGGGGCTGAAAGTCCACCTTCTGCTTCTTCCTGTATAATTTCTTCAAGACCCTGTGACATATCTACAATTATATACAAATGAATTTCATATTAATTATTAAATTTTATTAGAAATAAGATAATATTAAACGTTTATTATAAATTATGTACAATAAATTTTAGTATAAAAGTGTTGGAATTAAATTTAATTTATATTATAAGTATAAACGTTATTTTTATCACAATAATGATTTAAAATTTTTTATTCTTTTCCACAAGGGACTATACGGCGTAAATAAAAAATTAAAGTTTCCTATCTTTATTAAGAAAATGAAATCATGTAGGGAATTTTAATGTAATTTTAGAAGGTTTGGAATTAACAAAAAACATTAAAATAATGTTTAGCAAAATTTATATTTAATGAAAAATATATGTTTTTTATTAAACTTTCCTTACGTTCCACTTATTTTATAAAGAACTCAGTTTGTATTCTTTTTCCTCTTGGCATGTCTATGGAATTAGAACCGATAAGAATTATAATTGAGATACACATGGAAAGTTTTCTGATATGAAAAATAACTAAATTTACAATTAAACAAACTAAATGTTTTCTCATATTTTAAAAAATGTAAAGTGTATTTGTATCAAAGAATGAAATCTTTTAACTGCAATGAAACTTAATTAATAAATTAAAGTTAATTATGTTAACTGTATTCCATTTATTTTGAGCCACTATTTTTTAGAATGCATTCAATCATGCACCATGTATAAATTATCTGTATGTTATGATAAATATATTATGTATTCACCAAAAACTTAAAAGTGACCAATTTTAATAGAATAAAATTTGTGATTAGATGTAGCAAATGTTCTTAATTTACTTATAGTTCCCATGAAAAATGAAATCACCTAAATATTTAAAATTTCCTTACAATCGGTGATATATTTATATATAACTAAAATTTATTCGCCATCATATGGTTCGTAGCACATCATTTATATATGGTTTTTAATCAAATCCCACGAATAAATCTGATTTATCAGTATATATAATACAAATACAATAAAATCAAGCACAGCAAATGTTATAAATAAAAATTATTCTCAGGTAAATCACACACTTTTATTACATATTTTTGTTTGAATTTGTAACTTTAATTGTACATTTTTGACTAAATATCATAATAAAAATGTTGAATAACTTACTGTCATAAATATCGATCGTACAACTTGAAACCACTGAGAGTATCAAATCAGTTTAATAACAAAAAGTTGGAATTCCATGAAACGTATGTCATCGCGCACTAATTCATTGAAAGTAACTCACAGAAACACCATCATCTTGAATGGAACGCCAATTTCGAAAAGCAACATTGCTCAACAAGTACCATATCCAATATATATTAAGGTGTAGCGACGTAAGCTGTGTGAATACGCGCGTTATCTTACTCAAGATACGAATGTAGATATCTTATGATAAAACTGGCCTATGAGCGAGCGTCCATTAGTATCACAATGCTCATGTATTGCAGGTGAAGTTAGTTAGTTCCCCAGTTAATTTATCTGAGTCCACGTTTTCTTATCAATTACAAATCTCAAGCTTTATATGACATGCTTCTACCAGCCACAAAATTGAAAAATCGAAAATCATTTCATACCAAATCGTAATGACTTATTTATGTAAATTTATGTTTATATTTATAGATCCATTATCAATTAAGTTGTTTCATCGTTGGCGTAATTGCACTTAGTAATTTATTCTTAAGTATTAATTTATTACCTGTTGCATAACGTAATGTATGAATTAATTATTCATTATTATTTGCGGTTTTTCGTCGCACATTTTACATTAATGGAACAAATGAAAATAATTGAATAATAAATAAAATTCAATTTCAATTAATAAGAAACAAGCTTTTATGTAATTATTCATACCCTCATTATAGAGCAGCTTATTATTTTATGTAGCAATTGTTTTACATTTTAAAAACTGTTAAATTTCATTAAGATTTATTCAATCCAGTTTTTATACAATATACCTGTATGTATGGTGAAAATTGGTATTGTACGTTTCGCGTGTTTGCGGTAGATACGAACGAAAAATGGCTAAAAGAAGGCGTCAATTATTCTGCAACATCGGCGGAGGTACTTTAAGTATACTTAAGTCGACACTGTAAGAAAATGACGAATGCCAATTAGCATATGAAAAGCCCAGGGCTCTTTGGGCCAAGGTTTGCTTGGACAGCTTCGCTTGGAAGGGCGATCACGTTTTTGAATATTAAGGGCGGGATTACACCGAAGGCTTAACGCACGAAATTCAGACTTGCGTACCTCCTTGAGTAAAAAAATCACCCTTAAAGTCTCCATCCTTGGGATTCGATGAGCAACTATCCTTTCCACTTCATCTACCAATACCTGCTGTCCAGAAACTTACCGTTCCACAATCTTTTCTCATTTTACATAAATAATGAACACGGTAATAATAATAATAATAATAATAATAAGACGCAAAAGTGAACATTGCAATTCAATTGTTCAAGCTCTTTGTAAAAAATACCGTTACATAACTAAGTTTGATAATTATCGACGTTAAAATTATAGTTCATTTTTATGTCGCCTTTTATTTAGAAAAAAAAAAAAGTTTTCCGATAATGTTGAAATGTAAAGGACGAAAATGTGTCCAACGTTAAAGGATATGGGGTTTCCATTAACGGAGCAAGTGACCAGCGTTCGCGTTTTCTTTGATGTCAGTTAATTTACTAATAACAACCCCCATCGAGAACTAAGCGTCCTCTAAATATTTATCGCAGCAACATATTTCAATTATGATCACATATTAAGCTATACGTATCTGTCGTTTGTGAACATTATAAATAGGAAGGGGAAAATGTTGAATATATATAGGATGGAGGAAAAAAAAGAAGATCGGAAATTGTTGATTAGCGCTTCTCTCCGCCTGAATTATACATAAAGGAATAATAAGGCTAATGATTAAGCGATTTGGGAATGCTCTCCTTATTTGCCGGCAAGGAAAGTTTTAAGATAAAAAAGCATTGCACAAAGGGAGGGGGAGGCACACGTTCAGAAGGATTAATCGGAGGGTACGAATCTCTACTCCGGCAGAGCATACACAACGCCGAGCCAGAAAATCTTAGCGGAGGATTACTTCGAATTAAGTCGACGAAGGGTCTCGTGGCCCTGTAACACTTAATTTTTCCCCCCGATTTTTTAATCTTCCGGTAAATATCGTCTCAGTGCGTCTTGTCCTTTCCTCGTTTTTTGCTTTCCCCGTCTCTGTCTTTTTTCTCCTGACCGTGCTCTTACTACAGCCATCAAAGAAGAACCCATTTAAAAACCTCATCAATGCCTAAGCCTCCGTGCTATCGTAGGAACTAATCCCTCCTATTTTAACGCAGTGGGAGGGAGGTATATATACGCTTTTAAAAGTAAGACTCGCTCTTTGTTGTAGACAGAGCGATTTTATTACATTGCCCAAGTGAAAAAAAAAAAAGAGGAGATAGAGGAAGGAGGGCCACAAAAATTGCATAAACGATCTCTAGACCATTGGTTTCGCGTTATTTAATTGGCTATCAGTTAGTTCAAGAGGGTGGTAATGATCTGTTTTTAAAATTGCGACCTTTAAACACTTGTATAATCGAACATGTTTGCGTATTATAGTATCGGAAAAATGAAGGATTTTTATAACAGAATCAGTTTGTTTTTTTTTCTTAAGTTTTTCCTTCTTATTTTTTCAATTAAAAATAATATTTTATTCGGATATTGACACTGGATATAGTTTAAATAGTACATGCTTGCTACACTTTTTAAAACAATGTGATATTTGTCGAATATAGTTTAGCGATGATTCTCGTAGATTGTTATTCTTTAAGTTCTAAAAAATGAAGGTCCGTGCAATAAATCAGCGCAATTAAATTATATTTCCACTTTGGAAATTGTTTTAAAAAGCGTATTTGGCGATGACACGCACGCGTTGAAATTTATAATAATTTATAATTTCTATTTCTCTAATTTCTTTTAATATTTAAATATTATATTTTTATTTAATATGTTTTCTTGTCACATTAGTAGTTTCAAAGATAATATTCAAGCAATGTAAGAAATTTCCGAAAGAGAAATTTATTTAATCAATAAATATTTCTTTTTATACACTATATAATCCATTTGGCTTAAAAAATTACTTTCCTTTACAGTGGTAAATATTTAAGTGTAAATATAATTACATCGGTCATTTCCGCTCATGTAATAATCATTTTTTATGTATAACATAGTGCTTAAACATGCAATATTCATTTCCGCTTTGTATTATTAAAATAAAAATATCATTTACTTTTACGGGTTACACTTGATCACGTCAAGTATGAGCATATACAGAAAAGCTTTGCGGTTATGCAATAAGCTTTATACTACTATAAAGGGTATCAAGAGTTTGACCACGGGCTAGATCTCGAGTGTTGAACTAACATCATAATTAAATTAATCTCTACCCAATCCAATCGGCTTTGTATATGCGTGGTCTTGATTACTCAAAAAGCTCAGTTCCATCTAGCCGTCCATCCCTTTACCCTTTTGCCTAGTCACTCGACATCTTTTGATTAATATCCACGCAAATCTACAAAAGTAATGGCCCGCAATTCCGCAAAGACTCGCTCCACAATTTTTCACGCGAAATTTATGCCGCCGCGAAATTCGGAATTAATCATTACCGTCATTCGAAAACGAGTCCTTAGCATAACAATTCCACGGTCGATTATCTTTTATCGTGACGAAGCTCGCCAACCGCGGGATTAAGAGCCTTTTATGATTGAAATCTTGATTGATTGATCTCCTCGGTCATAATGAAATCGTAATATCCTCTTACTCGGTTTCATCAACCTCGGCAAACGGAGGTGCTCGCCTTTTTAATTCAAAATATTTCCTTTTCCGAAAAAAAAACAACAGAAAGGGAGCTCAAGATAGACCAATTATGCTGGCGATATTTGTAAGGCTACCGAGGACTCTTTCCAGCGCCGTCGTCAGATTCAGCATAGCAAAACTGAAATCCAGTCAGAAGGGAAGAGACGAAATTAAATTAACCTGCGCTTCTGAGACTTCGCCACTTGGACGCCGAGGAGCGTCCGCTGCGATCGCGCGCGCCCGCTATCGAATCAGCCCTTTGAGACTCTTCGTAAACAAGAAATAAGAGTTTTTAAATCAACACGTTGTGCGTGGGATGGTAACCGAATATTTGCGGCTCGGCGTGGCACATCAAAAGGAACGGTATCGATAATTGACTGAAAATCTGTCTCCCTCCGTTCGAGTATAAGTTCCGCAGAAACGTCTCGTTTGAGGATTACTGGTCGTTTTTTCTTGGCGATTTTTTTTTCTTTTTTTCATTTTTTTTTTTACTTCGTTCAGGTGGCCGCGAAAGAAAATGTCGCGTATTTATTTTGTCCCCGGTACATCAGCATTAATAACGTAGGGTGGAGTGTTCTCCAAAGCAAAAAAGTGGTAGCTTCAGCCTCAGCTTGGTCTCATCGTAAGGAACATTGCCTTTGACGTCAGCGCTACATACTTTACTTTGATTTGTCCCCACAAAAGAAGGCATTCAAGTTACTAAGAAATCGTCTCGAAAGCTGCGGGAAAAAGCACAACGTAAGGCAGGAAAAACTGCGGCGCGGTTTACCTTCCCCCGTTCGAAATTATTTCAAGCTCCGTAAAATTATTTCCAGATGTTCTTTGATAAAAGCAACTCTTTGCCGGGGAGTATCAAAAAAAAAAAAAAAAAAAACGGAATTGTTTATTATCAGAACAACAACAATTAATGCATTAATTCGTTTTATTTTACGATGCTAATTACATCGGCGAAGCTCGCGCGGATTTGCTCGTAAAAAGACTCGAAAAACCGTAGATACGAAAACATTAAAATGGACGTTAAAACAAGCCGCGGAACCAGGGGAACGAAGGCGGATGTTTCTGCGCGGGGGGAGGGTGGGCGCGTTTAAAGAATTAAAGTATCTAATGCGAAAGAATAGTCTTCGAAGCCGCTGTTTGAAAGCGAAGCATTGTCTGTATAAGCCCAGCATTCAGTGGCCCTACTCTTTCCTTGCCTTTGCGCGTATAAATTGCACAATGCCGGGCCAAAGGGGAGGGTACCGAGGGCAGAAGAAATAAGAAATTAAGAGAGAGTCTTAGAAGAGAATAAAGCTAAGAATTAAGACTGTAGCGACGTTGCTGGAGCAAAACTGCGGGAGGAGCCCGCGTGGGGTGGTAACCGGAGGATGGAATGAACTGAAACCACCAGAGCTTAAGTCCTCCGCAGAATTCTTACTCGCGCGTCATTTAACAAAACAATTAGAAGTTAACCCCTTCCTCCGTTTTCTTTCTTTGGCATCGACCGTCCTAAAATAAAGTGAGATTTACTGCCAAAGAACATCCTCGGGGTTCAAGACCTGTGCCACATTTTAATCTCTATCGAAGTTGTATTTACCAATTGGTAAATACATCGATTGTTCTACTTCGTGGCTTTCTCTTGATTTGTGGTTAAATTTAATTTTTGTCACAAACAAAGAAATATTATAGCAATTATTACTATACACTCGACGCTCCCAGTTTCAACGTTCTCACTTTCAACGTGCTCCCACTTTCAGCGAAATTTCTTCCCCAATTTCAGCGGAAATGTTCCTATATCCGGTTCGCTGTGTAACCATAAATAACTG